>CAUYLG010019651.1:0-12500 GCA_963573385.1 Cacajao melanocephalus
AATGCAATGAACCGATGAGATACTTTTAGGAATTTCAGACGATCCAGGAGAGACCAAAGGAGTGAGCACAGACTTTCCAGTCTATGCCCATTTTATGTTAGGACACATTGCTTCTGATTCTTCCTGCCTATGAGTGAGAAAGATAATGATTTCCCAGATCAGTAACTGCATACTAGAGATATGAGATTAGGTTTGTCTACTCTAGCAAAGTTACCATATCCTGCATAACAGCTGCAACTGATTGTGATAATATACAGTTACCTGCCCTAATTCCATATGGTAGTATAAACCATTTCATATTTTGCCATTTTATGAGAAAATGATAATTCATTAGCATTTGTTGTGAGACATTAAAAAGTACCACACTAATATATTAACTGAGCAAGGAAATGAGAGAAAGGGAGTGAAGTAAAACCAAAAGATATTATCCCTAATGCTAATTTCCTGACTTTACATGTTTTAGAAATTAATAATATGTCAAACATTGTGTATTTCACAGATAACTGAGAGCACTATGTAATTGTGTAAAGTTCTTTTTGTTTTAATTGTGTAAACTTCTGTGCTAAAGTACAAAGCCCTTTGGTCGGGACATCTTGAAAACAGTTTTATCCTACTGGAAAAATGTTTATGTTCTTTATGTCCTTTGGGAGGAGTTGCAATCTGGGAGCTCAGCCTGTACTAGGTGCCTTCCGGTGGCTAATAGAGCCCGTGGAGCAAGAGGCCATTGAAAGCATCGCTGTCCTAAAGATACAGTTTAACAGCGGCCAAACAAAAACAAAAATGAGAAAAGTACTGCGATCAGACCACAGCGTATGAAAGACAGCGAAGACAGCAGCTGTAACTTCAATTCCAGAGAATACGTGGTAGAAGAAATAATGAAAACACTTGATGCTGATAAAAATCTGTGAGGACAATGAAGAAACATGAGTATTACTTGTATTAGAAGTGGAATTTTAGTTAACTGATTGATATCTGACAGGAGATAAATGATAGAATTTTAGTATCTGTGTCTTTATTTTCTGCATTAAGAAACAGAAGTGAATGGATTGGGTTCTGTACCAAGACAGCAGGTCTCATCAGTAGGAAAACAGCATGGCCGTCCAGCTTCCTAGTGCTGTGCTGCCCTCTCTGTTTTCTTTTTCTTTCTTTTTTTTAAAATTGTACTTTAAGTTCGGGGGTACATGTGCAGATCTTGCAGGACTGTTGCATAGGTACACACATGACATGGTGCTTTGCTGTCTCCATCCCCCCATCACCTACATCAGGCATTTCTCCCAGTTGTATCCCTCACTAACCTCCCCACCTCCCGCTGTTCCTCCTCTAGCCCCCCACCCCCCAGTATACCCCAGTGTGTGATGCTCCCCTCCCTGTGCCCATGTGTTCTCACTGTTCAACACCTGCCTATGAGTGAGAACATGCGATGTTTGGTTTTCTGTTCTTGTGTCAGTTTGCTGAGAATGATGGTACCCAGATTCATCCATGTCCCTACAAAGGACGTGAACTCATTGTTTTTTATGGCTGCATAGTATTCCATGGTGTATATGTGCCACGTTTTCCTTGTCCAGTCTATCATTGATGGGCATTTGGGTTGGTTCCAGGTCTTTGCTATTGTAAACAGTGCTACAGTGAACGTGCATATGTGTGTGTCTTTATAATAGAATGATTTATAATCCTTTGGATGTATACTAAGTAATGGGATTGCTAGGTCAAATGGAATTTCTATTTCTAGGTCCTTGAGGAATTGCCGCAGTCTTCCATGATAGTTGAACTAATTTACACTCCCACCAACAGTGTAAAAGTGTTCCTATTTCTCCACATCCTCTCCAGCATCTGTTTTCTCCAGATTTTTTAATGATCGCCATTCTAACTGGCATGAGATGGAGTCTCAATGTAGTTTTGATTTGCATTTCTCTAATGACCAGTGATGATGAGCATTTTTTCCTATGTTTGTTGGCCTCATACATGTCTTCTTTTGAAAAATGTCTGTTCATATCCTTTGCCCACTTTTGAATGCTTGTAAGTCTGTTTTAGTTCTTTGTAGATTCTGGAGATAAGTCCTTTGCCAGATTTCCTTTTCTATTGCATTGTCAGGCTGCAAATTTTCTGAACTTTTATGCTCTGCTTCCCTTTTAAAACTGAATGCCTTTAACAGCACCCAAGTCACATCCTGAATGCTTTCCTTCTTAGAAATTTCTTCTACCAGATACCCTAAATTATCTTTCTCAAGTTCAAAGTTCCACAAATCTGTAGGACAGGGGCAAAATGCCACCAGTCTCTTTGCTAAAACATAGCAAGAGTCACTTTTGCTCCAGTTTCCAGCAAATTCCTCATCTCCATCTGAGACCACCTCAGCCTGGATTTCATTGTCCATATCGTTATTGGCATTTTGGGCAAAGCCATAAACAAGTCTTTAGGGAGTTATAAACTTTCCCACATTTTCCCATCTTCTTCTGAGCCCTCCAAACTGTTCCACCCTCTGCAGGTACCCAGTTCCAAAGTTGCTTCCAAATTTTCAGCTGTCTTTTTAGTGACTCCTCACTGTACTGGTACCAGTTTACTGTGTTAGTCTGTATACATGCTACTGATAAAGACATACCCAAGACTGGACAATTTACAAAAGAGAAAAGTTTATTAGACTTACACTTTCACATGGCTGGGGAGGCCTCAAAATCATGGCAGAAGGCAAGGAGGAGCAAGTCACATCTTACATGGATGACAGCAGGCAAAGAGAGCTTGTACAGAGAAACTCCCATTTTATAACTATCAGATCTTGTGAGACTCATTCACTATCATGAAAACAGTGCAGGAAAGACATGCCCCCATAATTCAATCACCTCCCACTGAGTTCTTCTACTGATGCATGGGAGTTGTGGGAGTTACAATTCAAGATGAGTTTTGGGTGGTGACACAGCCAAACCACCATATGAGTGTGAGAAAGAGAGAGTGTGTGTGTGTGTGTGTGTGTGTGTGTTTTATTGTAGATAGCTAAGAACTTTAATTATTTTGTACAGATTCTCAGAATATAGAAAGTTGAAAGAAAAGTTTTAACAGCTGCAAACCAATCTGTAGTAAAAAAAAAAAAAAAGAAATAGCTTCTATAAGCTTATATAAATACTGACAATAAAAAGAGTTCAAACTGGAAAGTTTTTGAATGATTTCCTAATCTAACAATTTTAATAGCTTACCATCTGTCTTAGTTCAACAGTTTCTTATAAAAAGCACTCATTTTTTTTTCTGAAGATTTTCTCATGTACTTATTTCTTACTTCAATTATGAGACTTCATCATGATTTCAAATATACTCATTTTTCACTTAGCCATAGATTGAAAAAAAATGAAATCAAATTTCTGAACAGTTTCTGAATTTAGTTTTGTTATACCAGGTTAAAAATCAATATAATTTAAGTCAATTTTGGAATTAGGAGTGTAATATTTTACTTCTGTCTCAGTTTAAATTGGAATTCTTTAATAAGTTATTTCACTTCTTCAGAATATAAGATAATATGTAATTATTATATAGCTCTGTCTTTGTAGTACCTTTCATATTTGATGGCTTTTTGTGGCTTTTAAAACTGCCTAAAAGAGAAATCCAGATGGTTCCCCTCATTGAATATGTGTGAAGTGGTACAAGTTGAACATCCTTCACCTGAAAATTTATAATCCAAAGTGTTCTAAAATTCAACTCTTTTTAAAGAATGAAATAATGTCACAGGTAGAAAATTTCATCCCTGATCTCATGTGATGAGTCACAGTCAAAACACAATGAAAATACTGTTTTCTGCCCAAAATTATTTAACATGTTGTATAAAATTGTTACCTTCAGGCTATGTGTATTAGGTGTGTAGGAAATGTAAACCAATTTTGTGTTTAGAGTTGGATCCTTTTTCCTGTGATATCTCATACATACAGAAATATTCCAAAATTTGAAAATATCTGAGATGGGAAACACTTCTAGTTTCAAGCGTTTTGGATAAGGGATATTCATATTGTAGTAACTAGATCCCTTAGTGGTTAGGTAAACATTTGAGAGCAAGATAACTTAATTCAGCTTTGCTAAATGTATTATTCTTTTATCAAACATTATCTAATCTTTTCTCAGTCTCTTCTTTTCTTCTGTAAACGTTTATTGAATACCTCTCATGAACCATCAAAGAGTTGCTCTAAGAGTAGAAATTCTGTTTCTGTCCCTGTATCCTTAGAAAGCACTGTGCTAGACACTGAAGGAGAAAACAAAGCCGTAAAAGACCTAGAACTAATAAAGTCTGTTAGTAGACTTCACTAATATGCAGCAGTTAAAGTTACTGTGTAGAAGACATCATCGTTTCTTTTTCCAAAGCAACTTTAATATCTCAAAGGTGGGAAAGTCCAGTTTAATCCTCATGCATAGCTGTAGTTCAGACATTTACTGTTGTTCCCTGCATTGTCAAAAAGTGGTCACGTGACCTTTTTATTTGTCTTACGCCTCTGTGTTTCTGGATATCCAGTATAGAAATGACGTTGTTCATTGAAGCTTTAAGTTGCTCTACTTCCTACACACATGCATTCATTATTCTTTCAGAGAACATTTATTGAGTGCTTGCAGTGTGCTTGGTAGTGGGAACACAAGGATAAATTAGATAGCATCTTGCCTTTTCTATGCTTTTAGTGAGGTAGCATGATGTGATGAACGTGCTGTAGACTTTGAAATTATTTTATTAAATTCTCTTTCTTTGGTGACTTGTTGCATGAGTTTTGAGTCTGGAAGGCCTTAAAAGATGAGTGTGACTTAAATGACACAAAGACATTGGATCCCAAGTGAATGCATGAATAAGCCTTAGCATTATTAAACTACAAGGCCTGCTTAGGAAAGAAAGAATAATGTAATTAGAATGGAAGTTTAAAAATGTTTTATTTGAGAGAGTGGTGAAATGGCGTGCCTTCTCCCCATTTGTCTTTTTTAAAGTTCAGAATACTCTATTGAGAAAGTTATACTCATGTTAAAAATTGCAGACAATATAAAATATATGTGGTTAAAAAATAAGTTTGTTCCCCTACCCCCTGGCTCAGGTCCTCCTTCCCTAGGCAAGCACTATTAATGATTTTTCTATATGATCTTTGGAGATGTTTTTTCATGCACAGACAAATAGGCGCGCGCATGTGTGTGTGTGTGTGTGTGTGTGTGTCTGTGTGTGTGTGTCTGTGTGTGTGTGTATGTATTCCTCTGAGGGGGATAATGGTTAGAAATGCAAATGTGGTATGCTCTGTATAACAATATATTTTAAAGATCTTGCCATGTCAGCAGATCCTTTGCATTATCCTGTTGAGTAGCTATACAGTATTGCAGTGCATGGATATATAGTCCCTTGTCCTCATGAAAAAGTTACTTTAACAAAGTCTCCTTGGTGAACCTTTAGGCTGATTCTGTATTCCTCTCAGAAACAGTTTTTCAGTGGATGTCATTTGTGGGATGAATCTTTAGATGTGAAATATCTGGTTCAGGAGGTCCTTGCATTTTAAATTTTGATTGATGTTACCAAATTTCCTTTTAAAAAGGCTTTTTATTCATCTGTACCCACTTTCTATGGTGTATCAGAGTGCCACTTTCCCCATATCCTGCCACATGGTATATTGCCAGCTTTTTTCTCTGACTAGTTGCCAGTCTCATTGGTTAAAAACGTTATTTTGTTATAATTTGCATTATGAGTACTGCTGAACCTCTTTTAATATGTTTAAACAGCTGTTTGTATTTTTCTTTCCAAGCTGTCTTTTACACCTTTTTCAAATTTCGTTTCTCCTCTGATAAAGAGAGGCAAGGTTCTGGTGCTCTGCCTAGTTATTCTCCTCCTGCACTGATTTACCTCTGAGGAAAACAATATTTTATACCTCTGAGTTGATTCATTGTACGGAGTAGCTAGAAGTACAAAAAGAAGGTCTGTGTTTGTGAACAGCTTGATATATTATACTTAAAATTTTTAATTTTTATTCTTAGAGAATGGAGAATGAAGTCAAAGTTTGATTAGGTAAATACCATCAATTATTTTCAGAGATAACTTGTCATCGATATAGGGTATATTTTGGAGGAGATGAGAAGGGATATGTAATTTGGAGGCTGTTCTGTCTTAGGCTAGAGATTATGGGAATCTAAAACTAAGGTGGAATTGGAGGGGATTGGGCTGTAATCAGCTTTTACTATTTGTATTACTCCAGTACCAGTTTTGGCTTTTTTTTTTTTTTAATGATTGACTTCATACTTTCAATCTTCCTTAAGGGAAAAAAAATTACATCTATTGAGTGGAACAGTACCCAGCATTTGGTAGGCTTTCAGTGAATACTTGTTGAATGAATACCTTTCAGAAAGCAGAATAATTATTGTCTTCTAGTTGATTTCATACTTCGAAAAGATCAGATTTTTTCCTGGATTGTGAACTCTGCCTGTTGTGATATATAGTATTTGAAGTTTTATTTATGAATTAGATGTAATTTCCTCTGTGCCAAGGGTTAAAATGCCTTTTTTTTTTTTTTTTTTTTTTTGGTGAGGGAAGCGGGGCTGATTTTTATTCAGGCTTCTCACAGTAGTTAGAGCCACTCTGTCTTCAGAACAGTCACAGCACAGGAAATGCATCACTGAGACTGCCTAGAAAAATCTGACCAGCTGAATCTTATTGCTTAAAATACACATATTCACAAAAACTTATAAATGGTAATATGCCTCATACAGGAATGTGTTTGCATTTGCAAATGTCTTGACTGGATGTAGCACCAAATCCTCCACCAACCTTCCTCATTCACCCGAAAAACCAGTGTCCATCACATCTTCCTGGCCTCCTAACTGTTCCTTCAATTCCCTATTAAATCTCTCTCTGAGAAGGGTAGCCTCCTCTAGCATGGGCCAGACTGTGATGGGGAATTAAGCTCAGCTCCACAGGTTGCATTTTGTCTTCTCCCCCTTCTCATGCCTTGAGGGTAAGATGCTGCAGTGAATCCCACAGTTAACACTCAACCAGTTCCCCACTGTAACTGTTGAAAGAAACTTGAGAGGATCAGAATACATCCATTTGATCAGTAATTAACTGAAAAAGGGTTCATTTTGGTAAAACTTGTTCGCCTTTGATACGTTTCAGAGAGTTATTTGGGAATCTTTAAAAAAGGTAAAGTAAAGGCATTGGAGGGCTTTGGCACACTCTGGCCGACTCTGTACGCCAGCCCGGTTGTGCCCATTGGATTCAGCAGAGGGAGGCAGGCCCTGCGCTACCTCCAGTGCCCACAAAGCCTCCTCCTGGCAATTTTGGGAAGGGCCGACATCTGGGCCACAGCTACTTCAAGTCTGTCATTGAAGATCCAATTAAGCTCCTGTCTGAAATTCTACCTTCTGTCCCAAGTGGTTGTGGACACCTCCAGGGGTTGGTACCAAGTATCAGGCACAGCCACGGGAGGCTTCAGACTCAGAGCATATTTCCATTTATAGGGAATAGAACATAGGCATCTACATGACCATGTAGCAGTGTTCAGATTGCAGTGATGAGTAGAGTAAAACCTCTACTTTGAGCGCAGTATCTCTGGTAAACACGGGACTGCAGTCAACAGTGCTGCTGAATACACCCGAGTACACAGTCAGACATTTGTTCCATAAACAGTAAATGTGTAAGACCGATTACCTTGAGAGGGTATCTTGCTCCAGAAGATGCTTTTAAAATGCCACATTTTCCAGGGTTCTAGGTATGAACCTTGGAGGTAGGGAACCTGGATTCTGCTTTCCTTTTGCTGGTCAATGGTCTAGTTCCTTCTGGGTCCCTGAGTCTGGAGTGAGGCAGGAGGGAGGTTCTAGATTGTATTTTGCTGGTAGGCCTTAATCCTTTAATCCTTTTCTAGGTTGTATCTCTTCCCCAAGTAGCCTATTTAAATATAAAAAATAGTTGTATGTCTTTCAGAAAAAATTGTTAGCTAGCTCTATTCTGTGTAAGATTCTAGAAGACATGTAGCCAGTTGGATGAAGATTTATTCATGGTCTTTAAAAGTTTGGAACAAATTATATAGATTCCCATTTATTGTTTGGCACTAGTGTATATAACTTTAGTTGGAAAAATCTTACAGGAGCATGACTGTTCCAATTCTAGTCTTCTTCAGGATCTAGCTGTCTGTAGCTTCCCTCCCCTTTGATTGTTTCAGTAAAAATCACAATAACCTTTATGCTCACTCTGAAGTTTAAAAAATACTGTAGTTGTTCCTTCTCAATTTTATTTATATTTAACACACATTTCACTTAAAAGATGAATTCTTTGAGGCCAGGGATTGAACCTTATGTATTTGATGCTCATTGAAGAAAATAGAATAGGATCTATATTGTTGGCCAGTTGATTTACTTTTGAATAATGGAGTGAATTGTTTGTGGTTCATGATATTCTTTTAGTAGCACTATTTTCACTGTCATACATGGGTTCTTGAGAACTGTTGCATTTCTTAATGCTTCCAAATTGTTTATTCAGAACATCAGTTAGGGCCACAAATTATTTGAATTGGTATTGGCTAAAAATCTTCTAAACTTTGTGAGGGCAAAAATATTAATTATTAGCATTGATTAAGGGATGATATGATTTGTTTAGTGCGCTCTGATTTTGTGAATTTTTTAAAAAAACACTTAAGTAAAGCATGTTCAGTTAAAAGAACAGCTTATATGATCATCCCAGATTTCTTTTCTACTTTACAACTGAGATAAAGCTGCAGCTTTCTACAAAGCAGAGTATAAATATGAGGAAAATGATGAAAGGAGGAGTGATGGAATTGAAGAAAATGATGATGATGATGATGATAATGAAGGAAGGTAATGTTGCGCAAGTATTTACTATGGGCCATCACTGAGCTAAGCACTTTACATATATTATCTCATTAATTATCATCATAATTCTGTCAGATATTGTCTTTATTCTGTAGGCACACAAGATCATAGAGGAGTTAAGTGACTTGCCCAAGATTGTACAGTTAGTAAGAAACTTTGGATAGGTACTTTAATTTCAGAAATGAAGGCTATTTATCATGAGGAAAGAAGCAATGGTAATTAATGGAATCGAGAGTAGGTAGTTAATATGCATGACAACCAGCTGTTACCCCTACAGAAATTTTATTATTTAAATTTAGTCATTTAACCAGACTCTATTTGCCACTATTGAGGAGTATGTGAAGACTAATAACTTGTTTTTATTTTTAAAAATCTAAGCATATTTTTTACTTATAGAATATTACACTAAGGAAGCTATGATAGGTTTTTTTTTTTTTTCTTGAGACAGGATCTCTATTGCCAGGCTCTATTGCATTGTGGCAATTATAGCTTACTGTAACCTCTAACTCCTGGCTCAAGCAGACTTCCCACCTCAGCTTCCCGATTCGCAGGCACGTGCCACCACACCCAAGTGATCGTTTAAAATTTTTCATAGAGATAACATCTTGCTGTGTTGCCCAGTCTGGTCTGAAACTCCTGGGTTCAGGTGCTCCTCCCACCTTGGCCTTCCAAAGTGTTGGGATTACGTGAATGAACCACTGTGCCTGGCCAAAATTGATCTTTTTTACAAGCCTTTTTTGTGTGCTCTGGATAAGACTCAAAAGTGACCCAGAAGCCACAAGAAGCCTTGTTGAGCCTTATTCTGGTTGCTCGATAATCATTCAAAACCTAGGGTTTTGTATGGCTTTTGGGAGATATGCTGCTTGACTGTTTATTCACAGTTAGACATTATCTGAATAAGGAATTGAACAGCTGCATAGTAAGTGTCCAGAGAGCAGGAGACTATGGCAAAACAGATACGTGAATATATTCAAGAGCCCCAGGATTTGCAGTGTAAGTCTGGGCTTTGGTTTTTGTCTACATAAAACAAAGAGATGTAATTATTACTGCCTGCTCCTCAGTTCTTTCCAGCTGTAAAATTTGTGATGTATTCATTTCTTCTGCAGATAGCTACTGATCATCTACTTCCTTCGGTGTCTGGTACCATTCTGTATGAATGTGCAAAAACTAAGATGTGTGTTTCTATTTTTATCTTAGCTTTTTAGCATTGTATTTTTGTTTTCATAATTGGTTGTCTGTTTTATGTATGATACATTGTATATTGTTTGTTTAAAATTTTAGATATGCTTTGAATTATGTGGCAAGACTTTAAATAGCTTTTTTTTTTTTTTTTTTTTGAGATGGAGTCTCACTCTGTCGCCCAGGCTGGAGTGCAGTGGCACAATCTCAGCTCATTGCAACCTTCACCTACCAGGTTCAGGCGATTCTCCTGCCTCAGCCTTCCAAGTAGCTGGCATTACAGGGGCGCACCACCACACCCAGATGATTTTTGTATTTCTAGTAGACACAGAGTTTCACTGTGTTGGCCAGGCTGGTCTTAAATTCCTCACTTCAGGTGATCCGCCCGTCTTGGCCTCCCAAAGTGCTGGGATTATAGTCATACAGGCGTAAATCACCATGCCCAGCCTTAAATGGCTTTAAAAAAATAATGTATCCTATATCATAAGGAGTACTTTTTGAAGTTTTGTATTTTATAATAGAAAATTTAACTCCAGATATTAAAATCACTTATAAGACACAGAATTTTTCATTTTTAAGACTTAAGATTGATCAAACAAGATTAGAAAAAATGAGAACTTTGGCATATTTTGCAGGAAAAATAGTAAAAGAAATGCAAAATCAAAGTTGTTAAATATTCAAGACTGTTAACATGTAGTCTTAATGCTGGTTTTTAACTGTTTTTACATGAAATTGACATAGAATAAATGACACATATTTAAGGTTTACAATTTAATACGTTTTAATGTTTGTATATCCCTGTGAAACCATCACCACAATCAAAATACTCAACAGAGTCATGCTTAAAGTTTCCTTTTGCCTTTTTCCATTTTTCTGTCCCTATATTCTGGAACTTTCTTCTGGGATTCAGTTAAGTTACTTGCAAACGGTTCAAACCTTTCGAGTTTTTGTTAGACCCGATCCAGAAAGTGTTTAGACCAGGGCTAATTATTCCCTATTTGCTGAAACAAGATCCTTCTAGGTACTCTATTCAGTGCACATGAATCATGACATTTTCCAGGCTGGCTGGTAGAAGAGACTATTTCCAGCCCTGTACCAGTGCTGTGCACTGTTTCCCTTAACCCTTTCTGGTGGTTCTTTCCACGGCCTTGGGTAGTTTCCTCAGCTGCATACACTGATCAATACAAAACTAAGTACTCAAGGCAGCACTGCATGGCCCCAGAATCCTTATTCTGTATTTTTTTTTCTTCTCTGGCATCTGTCCTGTGAAGTCTAGCCTCTTTGATCACCCTGGACTCTCAGCTCCTTCTGAACTCAGGGAGTCCACTTGGCTTAACTTGGTTTTCCCCTTCCTGCACAGTACCCTTGAAACTCTGTCAGTCAACGCAGTAAGCCAGGGTAATAAAAATAGGGCTCACCTGGTTTGTTTCCCCACTCTCAGGGATCACTGTCCTTCATTGCCTAAGTCCCATACCTTAATGCAGGAGGAGGAAATCTGGTCCTGTTTTAAATTAGCATTAAACAGAACTAAATTCTCTGCTTAATGCTAATTTAAAGCAATTATGATAAAGATTGGTTCTTATGCCCAAATAGTATGATTTTCTTTAAAAGAAATAGCCTGTAAAAGGCTGTTATTTAATAAAAAGTGTATGACTTAATAATATACCTTTGCTCATATAGTAATGATAATTTAGTAGGGTCTTTTTTTTAAGCTGTTATATATATTTTAATTAGGAAGACTGGCTTTACATAGCTGAATGGTACCACTTAAATGTTTGTTTAAAATTTTAGAATAGTAGGAAATAAAATGCTAGCCATATCTTAAGTTTTACATGATTGAGAAATGTATTACTCATACAGTAGGAATTTGGGGGCATCCTTCTCTAATTAATAAAGCCTATTATTTATTTGTTTATTTATTTATTTTTTCTTTTGTTTTTATGACAGAATCTCGCTCTGTTGCCCAGGCTGGAGTGCAGTGGCACGATCTTAGGTCACTGCAGCCTCTGCTTCCCAGGTTCAAGGGATTCTCCTGCCTCAGCCACCCAAGTAGCTGGGATTGCAGGTGTGCTCCACCACGCCTGGCTACTTTTTGTATTTTTAGTAGAGCCAGGGTTTTGATGTGTTGGCCAGGCTGGTCTTGAACTCCTGACCTCAGATTTACCTGCCTCAGCCTCCCAAAGTGCTTGGATTACAGCCATGAGCCACTGTGCCCAGCCTCTTTCGGGAAGTCTTATAGAAGAATCTAGGATGAGAATCAGAAATTTCACATACTCTAGTTATACCCCTTTTTACACATTTCAGTTGGAAACACATCGATTTTCCATCATTTTCAAAAGGATTCTCTTTTAAAAGTTATTTTTAAAGATTAATGATCTTTGAAACCGTCTAGAACATTGCTTTACAAACTGTATTCTGCAGAATGCTGCTGACCAAAAAACATTAGTATGTGTTCAACAGTAGAGGAGTGGTTCTGTGGTCGGTTCACTGAAACAATGAGTCAAAGTAGA
>CAUYLG010019651.1:17500-75411 GCA_963573385.1 Cacajao melanocephalus
TCAAAAAAATCAAGAACAACAAAGATGTGGGAGCACCTGAAAAATATTTTTTTTTGGCAGAAATGACAATATGGTCAGCCTACCCTTTTATCAATTATCACAAAAGTCGTCTTGATCTTAAAGCCAGTTAGTTACAAAATGACCATTTATTTTTTTCTAATTGAACACTTAGAAGGAATATTTATGTTTAGGTGAGTATAAATACATATCTGCAGATTTTTTGAAACTGTAAAAATTAGAAGTAGTTTACTTGATTCATTTGACATGTTTGAACAAGTCATTATAGTAGGCAGGAATTTTTTGGTGGGATGTTAAATTATCGTAGGATGTCAGTTTTCCTCTAGTCTTGTAGACACAGTGGCAAAACTGTAGCAGTTTAGAAAATGTTAGATATATTTAACATTCAGTATTCTTTTCTGCATATGAACAGTTATAAGCTTTTTAAAGTATAATAGGTCACAGTCAGCTTTGGTAGCCTAGATCTGAAACTATTTTTTTACTTTAAGAGACAGGATCTTAGGTTTCCCAGGCTAGACTTGAATCCTGGGCTCAAGTGCTCTTCCCACCTCAGCCTGTTGTGTAGCTAGCATTACAAGTATGCCACTATGCTCAGCTCTGGAATTTTTAACTCCAAATAAATATCCATAGTATAATTTTCATATAGCCCTATTTAGTGTTTCTATATAGAGAAAAAGAGATAAAGAATTGTGCCACATAACCTTTTTATATTTTTAAGTTATTTTTATAAGTTTGTTTCTGATTTATAAATTATAGTTTGTCTTTAGTTATTCCATGGGTGTATGTTACACCCATTGACCATATTGAGACACTTGTTCTAAATTTTTAAAACCATTAATTTTTATGTGTTAGCACTACCAATATGTATTACAGGTTAAGTATCTATATCCTGAAAATTTGAAATCTACAGTGCTCCAAAATCTGAAACTTTTTGAGTGCCAACATGATGCTCAAAGGAAATGCTCGTTGGAGCATTTTGGATTTGGGATTTTTGGGTTAGGGATGTTTAACCAGTAAAATAATGCAAATATTTTAAAATCTAAAAATTCTGAAATCTGAAACATTTCTGGTCCCAAGCATTTTGGTTAAGGGATTCTCAACCTTTGTAAGCAAAAATACATACACATTATGAAAGACACAAATTTATTTTACTTGATTTGTAATTAAAACTAGATACTATATAGCAGGGAACAGTTAGTATTATACATTCATTGTGATTGTGATTATGGTTCCTTTTTATAGGTCCAGCCCTCTAAAATTCCATATCAAAGAAAATTATTGCAATTCTGTAAGGAAAAATCGTGATGTTAGTAAACCAATATACAGTTCCAAATACTATAACCTTTAGTTATATATACTTTTGTAAGGAAGAGAAGAAAACTTTATTTAGTTCTACTACTGACTCTAACATAATAATAGCAATTGTTATTCTATTTTAAGTAGATTGAAATTATTTTTACTTCTCTAGTCCTAGTCTTGTTGAGTCACTGTATGTAATGAATAACTTCTCTATGCACCTAGAATAGTACTGGCTATGTATTATGCCTGACAAGGTTGAGGAAATAGTCACTTTCTATATGGCCTAGAAAGGCTGGCCTAGACCATCTCTTGAGCTTCTTCTAGCTCTAATTTTATTTAATTCTATATTTTATTACAAAATTAGTTTGATAGTGTACTTTGTAAAAGTAGGGGAAGGAATCCTTTTCTTTCTTATATGTGCTGCCAATTGATTTTTGAGAAAATATCTTGGTGTTCATTTTACTCTTAAGAGCTACTACTACCTCCCCATTTTATCTTGCTTTATGCTGTGTAAGAACCAGTATCACAGTTGTGCTCAACCCATTTAAATCACTAAGAACTTTTATTCTTAGTCTCAATATGAATTTTTGTCATCATACTATTAATAATTAGAGGAACACATTTACAAGAGAACTGTCTTTTGATAAAGTGTTTAAGGTAGAGACAATTTTTCCCTTTTAGAGTGATAAATAGATACTAGGTAGATAGTCATAATACTTTTGTTTCAGACATTTATTCAGTCATTTGTTTAGTCTTATTAAATACCTATCCTGTGTCAAGAACCAGTGCTAGGGTTTGAATTTAAAAATAGAAGGGGCTAAATAGCTGCATGATCTTGGAAGACAGTCTATCTATCTATCTATCTATCTATCTATCTATCTATATGTATTTATATGTTCCTTCATTGATCTAAAATGCTGTAATTATTAGGTAATTAACAGGGTGTATTTATGTCCTCAGTCCCTTTGGGTGTGACTGCTGTATACATTTTTATGTTACCATTGACATCCTCAATTTTTCAATGTGGTGTGTAATGCCATATGTAGTGGTTAAAGAGTACAGGCTGTCTGGAGTGGCACAGCCTGGGATTCAGTTTACATCTCTGTGCCTCAGTATTCTCAGCTCTAGCACGGTGATAATAATTTCCTTCTTCCTAGGGTTTTGGTAGGATTAAATGAGTTAATACATGTAACACATGTAGAACAATGACACAATAAGCATTTAGTAAAAGCTGCTATTAGTATACATGTGTGAAACAGGAATATAATTTTTAAAAGTAAGTATATCAGGCATTAATGTAAAGGTAGATACCTTTGTATATTGGTAACAAATGCCAAAAATAACTTTAGGTACCCTCTTTTTGTTGAGTAGTGTCATCACTTCCTCACTGGGAAGAAATCTTCTAACACCCGTATTTATTAGAATTTCCTGTAGTTAGTGAGGATAATCACATGACATTAAACATATAAAATATATTCAGTGATTTATAGTCAGATGTTTTAAAACTGTTTTTCCAGAGCCCTTTCTGGCAATTCTGTCTCCTTAGGTTTTCAGCAAGATTTTTGTTTATTCTACTACAAGATTTGATAGTAGCAGAGTATATATGAAAACCAACTTGATCTATTTTTCATAGGTAGAAATTTATAACTTCATTTTAATTTGGTATTTGACAGTAAACTGAAGTTATGAGAGAAATCTTTGTAATAGAATTTGTTGCTAAATACATGTCTGTGAAGAATTTTTAGTGAGTAGAGAATATTTAAGAAAATGTTTATTTTCTCCTTAAACGTTAGCTGTTCAAATATTTTATTAAATCATCAGTCAACTCCCAGAAGTTGTTTTATATACAACTTGATTCAAGGTTTTGAAGCCTTTGTTATTAGTCGTCATGGGATGTAGTAGTAGTGACCCAATTTTTAAAATGCGGTATCTATTGATTGTTTAGAGACAGCTTTAAGATTTAAGCCTATGTTTATTAATTTCATGAAAAAATTTAATGTCATTGATATTTATGAATTTCGTATGACAAATACTTTATTAATAAAACTATGTAAATTATTTTGGGAATAAATTGTTTAACATCACTAAAGTTGTTTTTAAGTTATTTCAAGATTAAGATAAAATTTGTGACTTTTAAAATTAATTTCTCTTCTTGATGTGTTTTTAGCTATGCAAAAGCAGCCTTTTGTTTAGAAGAACTAATGATGACTAATCCACACAACCACTTATACTGTCAGCAGTATGCTGAAGTAAGTATTTTCAAACAATGGCATATAATTTTATTTTGGTTACTATTCGGTGTTATTATGGAACGAAGAATATTTCTTTCATATTAAGCAAGTACATAAATATTTAAAACATCTGATGAGCATTGAGTTGTGGGAATAAAAGTTTAACATTGCAATGGAAATACTGACTTCAATTAAGTCATACTTAAAACAGTGATATTCGTTGTATTTTTATGTTTGTGTACTGTTTTCTTTCCTAATTATAGTATATCACATTTGTCACCACTTAATGGCTTCTGAGACATTTACAGTGATTGTGGTTGTTAAATTCATATTCTAGGGAATTTGTATTAAAGCCAGTTGGGACATAGGAAGTATTTATTTAATTCACATACTGTTAAGAATAGCAGTACAATTGAATGCTGTAAGGCTAGAAGGACTTCATTATTAAAGACTGTCTGTGCAGGTTAAAAAAGGACAATTCAGTATTTAAGTCCACATTTATAATACCAGTAATAGAAAATATAATGTGAAATGAAGCATTTACAGGGCAGTTGAAATAGAAATTATTCTGACTTCTTATTGTGGGAGCATTTTTGTTTTAGAAACTACTCAGTCATCTCAGTGTTCGTAGAATGGAATAGCTTTTTGGGGAAGGTTATGTTTTAAATTTTAAATTAGCCTTAAAAACCTTTAGGTGAATTCTTTTAACATCTTGTATTTGTTTACAGAGAATATCTGTTTCGATTACTTAATGCCTATGGTATGATGAAACCATGCTATATTTCAAAGTAGTAAAATAAACAGTTTTCAGCACTCTGCAATTTTTAACAGGTTAAATATACCCAAGGTGGACTTGAAAACCTCGAACTTTCAAGAAAGTATTTTGCACAGGCATTGAAACTGAACAACAGAAATATGAGAGCTTTGTTTGGGCTTTATATGGTGAGTTGAGGTGCATGTTTAATGTTATTTTTAAAAATCTGTCACTTAAAATCCACTTAACTATCCCCTCCAATCACTCTTCTCATTTTTTGTATTTTATTGATAAGCATATGCTTTTTTTTCTATAATTACTTCGGAGCAATAGCTTGTAAGCCACTTTTATTTTTGAATGTTCCTACAGCCTAGCTGTTTGACATTTTTTGGTAAAGTATCTTTTATTATATCAGAATTGAAATCTGCCCTTATAAAATTAAATAGTAATAGGGAAAAAAATAATACGATTTTTTGTTTTGATATTCTTGGGTTTATGCCCAACATTATTGTATTTCTTCCCTAAATTATAGTTGTGTGAAGTATTTTAAAACTATGCCAGTAAAAGACATTAGAAATAAAATCCCTAATATATCAAATTAAAACATTTTTTATGGTGTAGAAAAACAGTTTGGAAATTGTGGGAAGTGTGTAATTATCTATTGTTTAGGTATGCCAAATGCAGAGCTTAGAAAAGTCAATTAATAAGCGCTATGGGAAATAGTGGAAGAATTTGCTGACCTTTAAAACATACATGTAAAGTGAGCACCTCTCTACAATAAGAAAGGCTGGGAAAAATCAACTTTAATATGTCAGTTCTTTGAATTTTTTATTTATCCTGTTCTTGTGACAGACTTCTTGATGAGTGTCTTCTTGTTGTGGCTCAGTGAAAAAGAATTGATTGAAGAAATGGAGATAGGAAGAAACAAAAATGAAATAATTTTTAGAAAGGAATGGCAAAATATGGTTAGAAAATGTTTGAAAGAAATTTCAAGAAAATTTTCCTGGATTCTAGCAAAATCAGTTGCAGTGGCTTGAATATATACTATAGTACCAGTATCTCTTTATTAAATAAAGACTAATTTTAATAAAACTATATAATATATAACAAATTATTAATAGCTTATATATAGCACTTTATGTGCCAGGCATTGTTCTGAGCTCCATTTTTTATTTTAAATCAACAAATCCTCACACCTCATGCCAACTATTGAGTAGGTGCTCTATACTATCCTCAGATGGTGAAACTGAGACACAGATTTAATTAATTTGCCCAAAGATGGGCACAGAGCTCCTAAATGATTGAGTGGGGTTTCTAGCTCAGGAAGTTAACTCCAGAGTTTTTCTCTTAACCTCTACATCCACTAAAATTCATAACAAGAAGCTAACATTAAAGACATAGAGATATAAAAATCAGAGTTTGGGATATAGATTCTTCACTGGCAGAGAGGAAGACATATGTGAAAGAGCCTATAGCACAGGCTAGGTATAAAAGAAAGGCTTAACCTTTTTTCAAATCACATGGTCAGATTCTTTTAAGAGTAAAATATATGAAGGAGTGCAATTAAAGTTATATCTTTCTCTTCACAGTGATACATATTTTTTAAAATTAGCGTATGGTTTTGGGGTTTTATGGATTCTTTCACAGATCCCAGATTAAGACTCCTCATTTAAATACATTTTTAAAAAAGAGAGGGTGGATCAAATTGCAGAGACTAATTGGTTCTCTTTCAAAACACAGTTTGAAAACTCATAGTATAGTGAAAAGAGAAATGGATTAGAGATAAGGATCTTCTTTATTTCAAAGACCCATTATTTTGCCTTGGTCAAGTTTAATCTCACCTGTTGGACTTAAATGTCTTTTACCTATTAATGTAGGATATCAGGCTAAATTTTTTGAGTTTGCTTTTTCTATAAATATTCGATAATTCTATGATTCTAACATTGACAAGCTTATGTAATTCAATAAAAAGAAATAACACCAGTAATATCCTACACTGGTAAAGTGCTTTTCGTTTATAAAGTGTTCTTCCGTAGCTTCTTTATTTAAATTATATGGAATTTTATCTTGTTAAGAGCTGTTGTAGATACATAATTAAATAATTTTAGGTATTATTTAAAATATCCTTTCTTTTTCTGTTATTTTGGATTATACTGTATTTTAAAATATATTTTCATTTTTAAGCACTGATATTCAACTTTATATTAAAACTTATTTTGGTACAGTTTTTAAACACTCTTTATTATCATCCCATTGCAACCATGTCTCTTATGCTTTTTATTTTCTTGACTAGCAAAAAAGGAATTTTGCTTTTGATGTTTTTGTTTGCTTGTTTTTAGTCGGCAAGTCATATTGCTTCTAATCCAAAAGCAAGTGCAAAAACGAAAAAGGACAACATGAAATATGCTAGTTGGGCAGCTAGTCAAATAAACAGAGCTTATCAGGTTAGTATTTATTGATCATTTTGCTATGTAGATCAGTTAATGTATTTCTTAGTTACCTTTATTTCTACAAACTACAAAGTCAGATGTCTAGCATTGGACTTATATATACCTTTGGGGCTTTATCAAATGGGTTTTAGTTGTGTAGAATTAATTTGTAGTTTTAGGATTACCTTTTTTTCCCCTCGAGGAATCTGTTAGTATTATTATTTAATAATTACCTTTACCATCTGGAAATTTCAGTGGTTATGCATTTGGCAAATGCAAAGTAATTCTAAAAACCCAGAAAGGATAAAAAAAAATATGTTGCATTTCAGAAGCAGGTTGGGTATGTGAGTATATTATTAATCATAGATATCTCAAGAAATAGAAAAGAAGGAATAAAAGCCTAAAAGTAAGTTAGGCTTTTTTTAAAATGTTAAATTGCATAACAAAGTTTATGCAGTCTGCTTATACTCCAGATCTTTCACTGAAACTTCCCCATTTATATTTTAGTTTTCTAAAGCTCATCCTTAGCAAATGTTTTTAGGAAATTATTTTTCATGAGAAATTTGCTCATGGGAAAACACATCTTCTTACATCTTGCATGTTTATGGCTATTTGTCTATAGCCTTTATTTTTAAAAGACAGTTTGGCTTTTTATATACCCTTTGGTACTTTACCTAAATATCTTAAGCATGTTGTTCAGATTTTTTTGTTTTGTTTTGTTTTGTTTTTTAATAGAGATGGGGTCTTGCTATATTGCCCAGGCTGGCCCTGAACTCCTGGCTTCATGTGATCCTCTTACCTCAGCCTCCTAAGTAGCTGGGAGTACAGGTGCAGCCACCACCATGCCCAGCTGTTTCATTCTGGTTTAGAATAAAATGTTGCTGTCAAGAAGTATGATGCCATCTTGACCTGCTTTTTATCATAAGTGATTTAGACTGTCTGGTTACCCAAAGGAATTTTTTCTTTATCTTTAAAATCCAATCGTCTTTGTTTTATTGATTATTCTTGGGTCAGTTTTCCCAAATACAAAGTACTCCCATTTAGTACCCCAATTTAGCCCTTTGAGAAAAGTTGCTTTTAGAATTGCAAACATTTTTTTCTCTGCTTAATTTTCTTTTTCAGGATTTCAGTAATAAGTATATTACATTTCCTTTTTCTATATCCTTTATTATTCATTTTCTTTCAGATTAGTTTGTCGTTTTCTTTATTTTATGTTTTCTCCATAATTTTTTATGAAGTTAATTCATATTTTTCTTGTTCTCCATGTTTAAATGAGGTAATTTTCCTGGACTATTAGGAGGAGATGTTTATGGAATGGTGGGGAGTTGGAGATAGGTTAGGGTAACTTTCCCAGCTTGGCTATTCTATGGCTGCCTCCTTTTTGCTAAAGAGAACTCAAATATGACCTCCTTGGGTAGCCAGTCTTTCTTAGAACTGAGAACTGAGTGTGACTCAGAAAGATTTTCTGGTTTCAGCCTTCTCTTCAATTCTAGAGCTCTCAAGATCTTGAATTCTGAGGTGTTGCTCTCAGCTTTAAATGTTACATATTGTTGTTATAGTTTGTGTTTCTTCCTTTTTGTTTTGTTTTCTTCTGGGATTGCTGCCTCTGGGCATCACTTCTTTCCTTACCCCTCCTTATCCAAACCATCTCTCCTTCTTACCCTGGTGTTTTGGCCCTATTCAGTTTGGTTTCAGTTTTTAATTGTTTTTCTTCAGGGTATTAGGTTTTGTCCTTTTGGAAGAGGGTGTTTGCTAGATATTTTAGAGATTTTAAGATATTAGTTAGACTTGTCTCATATTTGTGAGTTTTTTACTCTTTTGTTTTGGAGCTTATAAAGACTTTTCTAGGCCATTGGCAGATGCATCAACTCAGGTTCTCTTGTTTAGTGCATTAGGAATTCATAATTTGTTTGGTTTTTGGTTTCTTGTGTAGTAGTAGGTTGTCCTCTACTATTTTCTATTTCTCCTACCACATAGTTGTTAATCTTTTGTAGGTCACGCTGCTCTTGATGACATAGTCACATTTTAGGGTTTAGAAAATTGACTGTTATCTAGTTTTTTGAAAATGTCATCTGTGGGCTTGGGTTCTGTTATTTTTTTATTTTATTTTTTTTATTGTTGTTCGTTTTTGCCCTTCTGGTTGGAGAAGATTGAGGAGATTTAAAAAATGTAGTGCCTGCGTAATCACATCATTGAAAGTCACCTTTGTGGATTTTTATTATCTGTTATAGAGCATGTTAGTTTTGTTGGCATATTGTAAGTCAGAGTATTTATAAATATTAATGAGGCTGTGCTTCTTCAAATGTAGTTTGCGGTAGCTCAGATCTGTAATGGAGTTCCACACAGAGTAGGCTTGGGGGTGCGTGTGTGTTTGTGATTTAAAGGTAAGATTTGTGTAATATAAAACTAATGCTATGCATACTACATCATTGTTTTTAAGATATTTATAAAAACAGTTACATTCTCAGAGTGCTTTCAGACATAACTATATTTTTTAATCAATTCGTATTAAATTATAACATAGAAATAAGAATTACAACAGAAAAAAGAAGGCAAGTCATAAATGTACATTTCAGTGACTAATAAAAGGTAAATATATCCAGGCTAATAAATATAAACATTGTAGCATCCTAAAGCCCTCTTTGTAGGTCCTCTCAATTTCTCCTCCTATATTCCTTAAGAGTACTCACTTATAAACCTATAGTTTATGGAATCAGCCAGTATGTATTCATTTTTGTCTTGCATATTTCTTTCATTATTCAGTTTATGAGATTTATTCTTGTTTATGTCTGTAGTTCATTCATTTTCTTGTACTGTAGTTTATTGTATGAATGTTATAATTTTGTCAGTTACTGATACGCATTTGGAATATTTTCTGTTTGGACTGTTGTGAATAAACTACACTGAATATTGCTGTGTAGGTCTTTTGATGGACATGTATGTGCAGTTTTTATTGTATGTGCAGTTCTGCATACCTTTTGAGTGAAAATACTGGGTCATAGAATATGTTTATTTAACTTTAGTAGGTAAAGGCAGTTTTCCAAATTAGTTTACTTCCACCAGCAGTATTTAAGAGTTCTAATAGTCCTACATCTTCACCGACACTTGGTTCTGTCAGTCTTTGTAATTATAGCCATTCTGGTATGTGTGTAGAGTGGTATTTCATGGTTTCATTTTGAATGTCCCTGATGATCAGTTATTTGCCATTTGGATATCCACTTTAATGAAATATTTTTCTCATTGGTTTGCATGACGTATTTCTTTAATTTTTTTGCTTATGAGCCCTTTTTTAGTTACATGTATAAGCAAATATGTATAATTCCTTACTTTTTCGCTGTCATATGATCTTGGTGAATAGAAGTTCTGAAGTGAAATGTGTTCAAATTCCTCAGTCATTTCTGTTATGATTTTTGTTTTTTGTGTTCTGTTTAAGAAATCTCTTGCTATTCATGGTCATAAAGATAATTCTGTGTGTTTTCAGAATTTCTGTTCTTTTACTTTTCATATTTAATCCACAATCCATTTGGAATTGATTTTTTTTTTTTTTTTGGAGACAGAGTCTGGTTCTGCCGCCAAGGCTGGAGTGCAGTGGCATGATCGTGGCTCACTGCAGCCTTAACCACCTGGGTTGAGTGATCCTCCTGCCTCAGCCTCCCAAGTAGCTGGGAAGGTACATGTCACCATGCCCTGCTAATTTTTAAATTTTTGTAGAGATGAGGTCCAGCTGTATTGCACAGGCTAGTCTCAAACTCCTGGCCTCAAGTAATTCTCCTGTTTCAGCCTCCCAGTGGAGTGGTGGGATTGTACATGTGAGCCACCGCATATGGCCTGAAATTGATTTTTATGTATGATGTGAAATAGGGGGTCAATTGCTCCCCCCTATGGATATCCTGTGTTTCTGTTCATCTTTGTATTCTATCATGAGTCCTGCCATGGAAACTAGTTCATTGTAGTAAAAGAAGATTACAGATCCTAGATACATGTTATCTGGGTTCAAATTTTGACTCTGATATTTATTAGCTATGCAAACTTGGATAAATTACATAACATCTTTTGGCATAGCTTTTCTTCTGCAAGACAGACATAATAAAATGTTCTGAGAATTAAAGAAATTAAAACATAATTTATACCAAATCACAGTAATATGCATTATATTGTGTTTATTAATCATAGTCTTTAAGTTCACTTTATTATAGCTGCTCTGATCATTGCAATAATAATAACAACTAATTATAAAAGCAAACATAAAGAATTTGTTATGACCTAGGCACTTTTCTTGTTTTATAAACGAGATTAAAGCATGGAAAGATTAAATAACTTTCCCAAGGTGACACAGCTGGTTAATGACAGCTGTTTTCAAACCCAGGCAGTCTGACTCCAGGGTTGGTACTCTTAAGGGTTAAAGTATATTGCCTCTATAAAGATAGGTGTAAATGTATCTGAAGTTGTCATAGCTGCCAATTACCTCCTCAATTATTTTATTATATAAACAATTGATACCCTACCCTCACATTGCTCTCTTCATTTCAGACATAAAGCTCTCAATAGTAACTGAATTCAAGAGTTTTACTTTGTTGTTTTTCTTTCTCCCTATCTCTTCAGTGTTAAAAAAACTCCCTTGATTAGATCCCTGTGTAGACATGCTTTTCCCTGCCTTATGAGATACACTTTACCGCTAGGAAATGAATCTGTTATTTCAGTATTTTCAGCCATTGTTCATAGAACCAAATCTTGTTCCTTGGTAACATTTGCCCTCCCTGCCATTCTGTCTCTCTTTCTAATTGTATGTTATTAAATCGAGTTTTCTTTTCATAAAGTCTTATTTTCATTATTTATAAAGTCTCAGTGTTCTTTGGAAAGAACTCTGATAGCATCATTTGTGCTGTTCTTTGAGTTTTGCACCGTATCTAGAGATGTTTTCCACATCTTTATTGAAAGTGTAATCTGCCTTTTCTTCACTCTATAGGGAAGGATAATATAAACAATTTTTCTCGTTTATTTTAGATACCAGCCTCAGAAGATAACATACCTCTCAATTGGTCATGTCAGGTTTCTGTGTAGCGACTTCCAATACTCAACTGGGAATCACCTCTCATGAAAAATTTATTTTAACCTTTTAACACAAATAACAAGTTTTAAGTAAAATTTCTTGGTGCTTTTGAAGCTTTCATATTCAACGCTTTCTTTACAAAGGTTCTGTGTTTTTTTCCCCTCTGAATCAGATTCCATAAGTATTTTTATCCATTACTTTTTGCTAACTTAGTAGTTTTAAATACCAACTTATGATTCTGTGGGTAGGCTTGAGATCGGTTGAGTAATTTTGCTAGTCTTGCCTGGGCTCATTCATATTTCTGCAGTGTGCTGGTGGTCAACGGCCTCACTTAAACAATAGCTTGACAGTTGGCTCTCTCTGTCAGCTAGGAGTACTGGACCATGTCTCTCATTCAGCAGTCTAACTTGGGCTTATTCATATTGTGATCTCAGGGTTTGAATAACAGCAAACAGGCAAGCTCCAATGTCCATGTGCTTTGTAAGCCTCTGGATGTGTCACATTTTGCTAATATCCCATAGGTCAAAGCAAGTCTCATGGTCAACCCAGACTCAAGGGGTACAGGACTTCACCTCTCAGTGGGAAAAGAAACGTAGTAATATGGCAATTTCCTACACTATTGTATAACTCCATAAATCACATCCTTTTTGTTTTAGTTCTTTTTTATCCATGTTACTGAGGTGTAATTTACATGTAGTAAGTGCATGTATTTGAAGTATATGCACTTTTGAGTTTTGACAAATGTGTACACCACCTTGCCAGCCCCCTACTCAAAATAGCATTTTCATCACCCAAGAAAGTTTCCTTCTACCATTTTACAATCATCCTCATCCCCCCGGGAGACAGAGGAGCACTGATTTGATTTTTATCACCCAACGTTAGTTTTGCCTATACTTGAACTTTGTATAAATGAGTTCATAGGTTACATGCTCTTCTGTGTCTGGCTTCTTTCACTCAGCATGTTTTTGAGATTTTCATCTACAGTCCATTTCATATGTCCTATTACTTTGTCTACCCATGTTATTTTCCACAAATTGTATAAAGGTAAATTTAAGCCCGAGGTATCTCAGTTATTACAATGGATGAGTCACTGACCTCTGAATTTGATAAGCAAGTTTTTATTATTTGGTTGTTTTTGTGTGTGTGTGTGTTTTTTTCAGGTGAGTTTTCTTATAGATGTTATAGAGAATTAATCTAAATATATGAAAATAAAAATACAGAATTTGTGGGTAATGTAGAAGAGTGTAACTTTTAGAGAGTGACATTTTTGATTACTAGGTAAATCTTTGGGATCTCAGGGAGAATTTCTTAATCATATCTAGGCATATAAACCAGTATAGAGTATATAATATTTCATGTGATTTTTCTAGATATTTATAAATTAGGGAAAATTAGGTTTCAATAACTGCTTTTTTTTGGTTTCCATTTAATGATGAAACAGAATATGGCTATTTGTTCTTCAGTTAGGTAATTGGTTTAGCATGTTCAGTAGAGGCAGACACATTTGATTAATGCTCTTGAAAAACTTTAATGTGAACCTGCTCAAAATAATTTTCCAGATAAATGCTTTTTTGGTGCACTGTTAAATCTGTCTGTGATAGTGATTTATATGTTATTTATGATTGCAGTGGTGATTCTGTTACTATCCTTTTGGGAAACAGAAAATTAAATTATGATTTGAGGGAAAAAATGGTTCTGACTTAATCAGTTAAATTGCCATACAATTCTGGAATAGACAGAATAATTGCATGTCAGGTAAAATATGAAGTGATAGATTTGTATTTCCAACCTTCTTTTATTTGTTCTGACACAAGTACATTCATTTGATTTATTCTGAATTGCACTGGTTGTGAATAATGTTGACACTGTCTTTGGTGACTCTTTTAAATTAGCTAATTTTAAAAGATCACACTGTGTTATTTTTATGTTTAAGTACAAACCAAGAAAATACTGTATTTAAAAATGCATGTTATGGTTTTAGCTCTACAGAATTTTTAATTTTTACTTTGCTATTTAAAAGCATTAAAATAAATGTTAATATGTGGTAATGGTATTATGTGTGGTGTCCTATTCTGTACCCCTCTGCCAACCCATAACATTTTTTCTCAGAATTAGACCTTTAAGTGTCTGTTTAAGACCATTCCTATTTATGTTGCATAAATGGTAAAAGAAAAAGCTTTCTGGTTCTGGGTAAATACTTGGGAAAATGAATTTATTAACTGGTTAACAGAAGTAATAAGCATGCCTCACAGCCTTTAGTCCTCAGGAGAAATTATAAAAAGACAAAGCCTTAAATGTGATATTGCCGTTACCATATTTAACATATGAATTCCTTAAATTAGTGATGCCTTTTGAAAGGCAAGGTGATCTTGATTTTATAAGAAGCTTTTTTTTTTTTCTGGCATTTCCCCTAGAAGCATCCTTTATTTACTTTTTCAAATCAGGATTGAACTACAGAAACTAATCTAATGGTTTAGAGTTTAAAAGTGGGGGAATCATAATGTTAAGCTGTAGCCAGAGGGGTCAGAGACAGGTTACCAATTCCTGAAGCCTGTTGCTTCTATGATGTTACCTGTGCTTGATTACTTAATCTTTCTGAACAGGTTGTGAGAAGTTTGCCAAATTAAGTTAATTACAAAAGATGAGAAACACATCATAAGTACTAAGGGCTTAAGACAGCATTGTTATTTGAAGAAATGATCAGTCACTTGAAAATGTATTGAGTGGTTTGATGCTAACTTGAAAACACTACATGTTGCTAGTGCCAAGTATTTTAATCATATTTAACCAGGGGGAAAATGGGTAATATTTATATATAATAAACTTTCTCCCATCTCCACCAAGGAACACTTAATTATCTAGTAAATTTTTTTTCTTAAATCAGACTGATATGTGATGGGAATTGTCAGTCCAGTTAAAAAACTCATTTTGAAATCAGCATGTGGTATTCAGTGTTTACCTCCAGTGATTATGTGTACAATGTTGAATTCAATATGCCATGAATTAGCTTTTAAAAACACAAATATAGGGTATATTTTATGTATATACTAGATGCATTATATTTTGTTTTCATAGTAAAATCCAATCCCAGTGAGTTTTATAATGTAAATTACAATTAATAAAGTAGAAATGCATACTTTAAAACATGTTTATATTGTTTTAATGTGTAGCATAGAGTTTTTCTTGACAACTCTTTGCAGAACCATATCATTTAGTTAACTAAAAATCTGGAAACAAAATTATTAGCTACTTTAAATAATTTTAGAGAGTACTTGCAACTTTAAAATGTTTAATAAAATAACTTATTTATATTGTACCTTTGTTTAAAATTGTAAAAATCTGTTTAGAGGTTAGAAAAGTAGAAATGGTTCACATTCCTACACAAATATAAGCTAAATTGCATTTTAAAATTATACTTCTTATGTCATATTTTTGAATCTGAATAGGATAGTTTCAAATCTATGACTTTATAGGTTATTATACTATATAAGCACTTAAACTGGTCAAGGGTTCAGTGAAATCTCTGTACACTTAAACTGAAGGTAAGACCTTAAAGGAATATGTCCTTAATACCCAAATTTTATTCTTACTGAAAAAACAAAGACTGTATTTGATTTCCTACTAGTGATAAAGTAGTCAATGTTGAGTTTCATTAGCAATGTGAAGGTAAGATTGTCATTTTGAACTTGCCACTAATTGAGCCTAATTGAGCTTTTTTTTTTTTTAATTAGTTTGCAGGTCGAAGTAAGAAGGAAACCAAATATTCTCTTAAGGCAGTCGAAGACATGTTGGAAACATTACAGATCACCCAGTCTTAAGGTTTCAAAAACTCTTTGACGTTAGATTTCACAACTGCACAATTGAACTTATTGGCCTGTAACTTAACTTACTAAATGCCCAGTGCTATTTATATACTACAGTAATTTTCTGTTAAGAAGGCAGTTGTAAAGAATGTGTTTATATAAACCTAAAAATGCCTTTTACTGCTAAGTGGGAAGATGGGGGAAATCCATGGAAGAGAGATTTAAGACTTATTGATTGTACATCAATCTCTTCATATCACACACACACACACATGCACACACATACATATATATATATATATATATATAAACTCTAATGTAGAATAACCTTGTTAAATAAACCATGATGATTTATTAAACTTGTGTATGAAGATTCTCACTTCATTTTGTTCTACTTATAATAAATATATTGCTTAAGAACTCAGTTTCTAGTTAACTCCTTACTGGTGATAGGAAACACACAGTGTATGTAGCTGACAGAAGCAGATTATTTTGACTTTGTTTATATTGTTGAGTTGGATTCTGCTGTACATTTGAGTGGGCTATTTGAATTATTTTCTCTGCTATAATGTCCTTCTGATGAATCTTGCTTAAGATAAGTTATTCTCCAAAGTTCAGCAATATGTCTTTGTAAAATTTTTGTTTTAATGTAGGACATAATTGAGATTTTTACCTATAAAGAGCCTTAAGGTAAATATCTGTTATGAAACCTAAATTTAACTTTTATGCAAGTTATATTTATTGAACCTTTTAATAGTAAATTACATGAAAGAATATTCAAGGATCATATACAATAGGGATTAAAGGGATTGTAGTGGCTGAGTTATTTTTAATTTTGAAAAAAGTAAGAAAAAACTATCCTTAGAAACAAAAATATTACAATTTTTCTATTCTATCATTACCTTAGTTAGAATTTTTTGTTTTTCTCTTTTCATAATAAACAACCATTATGCTAACTTCAACAGTATTTCACATCTTTCAATAAACTAGAAGAGACTTTGAAAGTTAAACTTCATTTAGACATAAATCGGGTTTTAAAATAGCAACTGTTCACAGCAAATATTTATGGTATTTGTTTATAATAAATATATTTAAATTTTTTTAGCAACAGTTTACAGAGGCACCTGCAGACTTGTCATTGCTGCTTTGGGCAAGTGGGAATGTGGAGGAATTGACAATCTAGCAGTGTTTAGAAAGAAAGGTACTGTCAATATGAGCTTCTTTTAACCTTTTGAATGGTTCTGCTAGTAAATTATTCTCCATATCTAGTCTAATCTTTCATATTGCAGTCATTTTCATTTTATTCTGCCATGAGTAATAAGCAGCTGATTAATATCTTCTGTGAAAGAACTCTTCTCATACAAAGGTAATTCTCTACTAATCTTTGTTACCACAAAGATGCACTCTTTGTACACATGAAATTAGTAACTGCATTTTCAACATGGTAAACCATTTGAAATTTACATTTTCTATAAAGAAAATAGTGCCTACATGTTGTCTCACTACCTTTTCCCCTTCTTACCTCCTCCCCATCAGTCACTGGATTAGTGTTTACTCTAGCAGTTACATTTGTGTAATAAGTAATTCAGTGCCTCTTATAGCTGTCTGCCTTAGCTTCACTTTTTTTGAGGGGACAGTCTCATTCTCTTGGCCCAAGCTGGAGTGCAGTGGTGTGATCTCAGCTCACTGCAACTTCCATTTCCCAGGTTCAAGTGATTCTTGTGCTCAGCCTCCGAGTAGCTGGGACTACAGGCATATGTCACTATGCTTGGCTAATTTTTGTATTTTTAGTAGAGACAGGTTTTCACCATGTTGCCAGGCTGGTCTCAAACTTGGCCTAAGCAGTCTGCTGCCTGCCTCAGCCTCCTGAGGTGCTGGGAGGTATAGCTAAATTCAAAGAGTAGAAAAGTGGAAGGACATAATTTACAATTAAAATTGGAAGGACATAGTTTACAGTTTTAAAAAGCTGAATTCTCCCCTTGGTTCTGATACTATAGAGACCCTCGAAGGCCATGTTAAGAGACAGTAAATGGAAAACAAGATAAGGGTGTGCACACTCACCACTCCTATTCAATGTAGTACTTGAAATCTAGTGCAGTAACATAAGAAAAGGGGATAAAAGGCACAGAGATTGGAAATGAAAAAAAAAAAAACTTTGTATTTGCATTTAACATTATTATCTGCATACAAAGTCCTAGAAATCTCCAAGAACTTACAAGAACTAGTGAATATAGCAAGATCACAGAATACAAGATGAACACAGAAAAATCAAATTATATTTCTATATAACACCATTTACAATCACAAAATGTAATACTAAGTAAATCCAATGAAACACCTACAGGACCTTTTTGATGAAAAGAGTTAGACTTTAAAATATTTGAAGAGATTTATTTTTAGCCATATATGAGTGACTAATGGCCTGTGATACAGCCCTCAAAAGATTCTGAGAACATGTGCCCAAGGTAATTGGGTCACAACTTGGCTTTATACATTTTAGAGTGACATAAGGCCTCAATCAATACATGTAAGCTGTACATTGGTTCGGTCCAGGAGGGCAGGACAACTGGAAGTGGGGGCTTCCAGGTCAGACAAATCCAAAGATTTTCTGATTGGCAGTTGGTTATTATCAATAGAGAGGGATGTCTGGTATACTATCAGGGGTTATGGAGACCAAGGTTTTATCATGCAGATGAATCTTCCAGGTAGCAAGCTTCAAAGAGAAAATAGATTGTAAATGTTGAGTCCAAAACATGCCATGTATATGGATTGGAAGACTGTATTAACTAAGTTGCCCCAAGTTTATGGGTTTAATACAATTCCTATAAAAATTCCTATGAAAAATTCGGGTAAAAATCCCAGAAGGATTCTTTGATTCTAAAGAACCAAACTGAATCTGATTCTAAAATACATGGAAGAACAAAGGAACTAGGATATCTTAAGCAATCTGAAAACAATGTAGTTGGAGAAATCACACTAAGACACACAAGTACGGTAATCAGGACTGTGATACTAAGACACGTAAGTACAGTAGTCAGGACTGTGATATTGGTACTGATTGTGTGGTGGTTTTGATAGTGACAGACACACAGATCAGTGATAGACGCAGAATAGGTACAGAAATAGACTTACACAAGTATGGAAAACTAATTTTTGACAAAGGTACATAAGCAATAGATGAATTATATTGGAAAAATTGAACTTTGAACAAATGGTGTTGGAACGACTGAATAGTTGTAGCCAAGAAGGAAAAACCTCAACCTAATCCTTCTACCTTATAAAAACTTTTATGACCTGGACATGGGGGCTCATGCCTGTAATCTCAGCTAGTTTGCAGACTAGATGGGAGGACAGCTCGTGGCCAAGAGTTTGAAAGTAGGGTAGGCAACATAGAACTTGTCTCTAAAATTTTTAAAAATTAGCTGAGCGTGGTATCACATGCTTTTTGTCCCAGCTACTTGGGAGGCTGAGGCAGAAGGATCACTTGAGACCAGGAGTTTGAGGCTGCAGTGAACTATCGTCACACTGCCCTCCAGCTTAGGCAAGAGAGCAAAACCATGTCTCTAAAACAAAAATTAACTCAAAATGGGTCATAGTTCTTACTATAACATCTAAAACTAAAACTTAGAAGCAAACAGGAAATCTTGAGCAAAGGTTAGGCCAACTGACATTAAAATTCCTTTAAAAAGTTGAATTTTGTAAAAACTAAAAATTAAAAATTCTTTAGAAGACCGTGTTAAAGAGGATGAAAGGGCAAGCCATAAACCAAAAATACTTGCAAACACATGTTCAACAGAAATCTTATGTTCAGAATATATCAAGAACTGGCAAAATTTATTAGGAAAAAATAATCCAATTAGAAAATGGGCAAAAGACTTAACAGACACTTCATCAAAGAAGCTGTACAGATAATAAATAAGCACATGATGTTCCGCATCATCGTCTGTTAATAGAGAAGTGCAAATTAAAACTCTGACAAGATACCACTGAACGCCTATTAGAATAGCTGGTAATACCACATGCTGATGATTATGGAGAGCCACTTCCATACATTTGTGGTGGAAATGTAAAATGTTTAGCTACCCTGGAAATCAGTTTTTCATAAATTGTTATATTACAGCTATCATGCACCTTTCACTTGGAGCATTTATCACCTTAATTATATTTTCAGGTGATTATCTGTCTCCCTTAGGAGGTTCTTAAATTCCATGAGAGCAGAGACCCCTATATGTTTTTGTCCATGTTAACCTTTTTAGCTTCTAGCATGATGCTTGCATATGGTATGTGTTTGAATGAATTAAAAATACTATGCACATTTAGGTATAGTTTATTTAACAAAACTTACTTCCAGAAGTAGCTTAATTCCACTTCTTCACTTAGTTCCCTAGTAAAAGAAACTCCAATCAGGAAGTCATTTCAAAAATCTAATCTGCATATCACGAACAACACAGTAATACTGTTAGGAGGATCATATATATAACACAGTAAGAATAGGAAAAAATAATTCTTAGAAATTTGACTACTTTGAGAAATGTAAACTGGAGCCATTCTTAGCCCCCAGTTTTTCCCAACTGAAGATTATGTGAATGCCAAGAGAGGTTAGTGGACTATAGAAAGGTCTAGTTAGTGATTCTCAAAGTCTGTACACTTGGAAACTTGTTAGAAATGAAAACTGTTGAGTGTCACCCCATATCTACTGAAGGAGAAGCTTGAGTGGGGTCCAATTTGTACTTTAACAAGCCTATCAGATGTTTCTGGGGCCCACTAAAATTTGAGAACCATTGGTGTCGTCTAGACTGTTACTCGAAATCAGTGATTCAGAGAAGAAAATGATTTCGTGAAGATCTGCATGTTGCTTTGCTGCTTCTGTTGTGATTTTGTATGGCATTTTAAAGTTATCCCCTCTTCTGATTTATATGTTTTCCCCCCTCTCCTATTCTGTATTTAGGGAGGAGGGGCAACAATATTATCCTTAGATGCTGGAAGAACTGAGTCACACATGTTTATTTTGCATGTTGAATGGAATATCTTTCTCTTAATAATTTTAAAATTAGTATACAGAATTATACTATTATTTTCTTTCTCAGAAGCCAAGCTGAATTCATTTGATTTATATTGATTGCTTTCAACAGCTTTTTAAAAAACTTATAATTCTTAAAGAGAAGAGAGTGAAGATGACCATGGGTCTTTTTTTTTTTTTTTTTGATACGGAGTTTGGCTGTGTCACCCAGGCTGGAGTACAAGTGGCATGATCTCGGCTCACTGCCAACCTCTGTCTCCTAGGTTCAAGCGATTCTCCTGCCTCAGCCTCCCAAGTAGTTGGGATTACCGGCACCCACCACCACAACCAGCTGATTTTTCTATTTTTAGTAGAGACTGGGTTTCACCATGTTGGTCAGGCTGGTCTTGAACTCCTGACCTCAAGTGATCCACCTACCTCGGCCTCGCAAAGTGCTGGGATTACAGTTGGGAGCCACTGCTCCCTGCTGGGCCTGTGGTCTTTAGGAAGAGAAATTATTTCTAAATCTATACACATATGTTCATATATGCATCTCCCCGTTTATGTATATATGCATATTTGCATTTATTTTAGAACCCAATTGTAATAACCACAGTGGATATATGAAGTATGAACTTTGTATTATAGTGAGCATAGAAGACAAGAATAATATAGACTTTTATACAAATTGTTTTTTTAACATAAAAAACCTGATTAATAATTAGATGTGGACACCAAAAATAATTAGAAGCATATTGCTATAAACCACTTGCAGCCACAAATAGGTGAATTCCAATAGGGTCATTACATCTGTACTACTCCATATAAAAATATGGAAACATTATAAGTACATACAGTTTATATTCAGATATTTAGATCTCTGAAAAATGTTTCCAGCTCTACAAACTGCTGTCACCAGCGTTATACTTGGAGACATTTATCTTGCAAATAAGTCACTACTGGGGAAACATCTACCTGCTGTAGACCAAGTAATGGTAAGTATTTCCAAACAGATCGAATGGATTCATGACTGAAGAAATCTGAGTTCGTGTCTACTAATTTGAGAGAGAAAATACTAAGAATTTCCTATAATTGTGAATTCAGTGCCCTTTTAGGCAACTTAACTATTACATGAAAACATGGGTAAGAATTATGTGAAAATGTGTGTTTATCATCTTTTGAAAACCCTAGGTAAAATGTGTGCTATCAATATCATATCTGTTTGAAATGAAATTGAAGGTCTCCAGAGTGGTAATAATAGGCAGTGATTTCAAGAGTTGGGCTCAAATGACAGCTGATTTTGGATTTAGTTTCAATGTTCTGATCTCCCTGTCATACTTAGTATGCCAGAGAGCATAGGAGACAACACAGCCCCATTGGCTGGTAATTTTCTAATGGCCCACTTACTCTGACCAAAACCAAACTGCACAGATGAATATGTCTATAGTTCTTATGAGAGGAATAAAAGTTGAATAGTTCCAAATGAAAGCATTGGGAAAGACTGTATAAGAATGTCTTACTAAAACGAACTTCAAATAGCACCACTGATACGATGATTTAAGAAAAGTAATAGCAGTTGGGACATAGATTTGCTACCAAACAAATGGTTGCCTCTTAAGTGGTACCCAGGAGTCAGAGCTGTACTTAGAAACAGGCCCCGTGGTATCAGCTGGCTCTGAGGAGAGTAATCTGATGGTCACCTGGCAGATTTAATGTTGCTATCTTTTTATGTATGCAGAGTTGTTCTCAAATATTAAGGGCAATGAAATATGTATATTTGGAAAGAACTTCAATGCTTACACAAATTCAGTCTTTCAAATATTAGAGAAGGAATTTCTGAAAATGTAAACATTAAAGATGTAAAAATAGTTTAAAACAATATTGTTCTAATTTGGGGGTGCATACTATTAAATATTTCATTGTTTTACTTCATTATTCTCTAAATAATAGACATTTCCCACAAGGAAATATTTGCTAGTCTAAAAAGACTTATAATGAAGTGTTTTGTGGCTTAAATTATGGCATGATTTTGTTTAATGGCTTTGAATTTGTACTTAATTTTTTCTTTTCATTTTTGTTGTTGTTATCGTTGTTGCTCAGGCTGGAGTGCAGTGGCATGATCTTGGCTCACTGTTACCTCCACCTCCCCGGTTCAAGCATTTCTCCCACCTCAGCCTTCCAAGTAGTAGCTGGGATTACAGGCATGTGCTACCATACCTGACTAATTTTTGTATTTTTAGTAGAGACAAGATTTTACCATGTTAGCCAGGCTGGTCTCAAACTCTTGATCTCAGGTAGTCTGGCCGCCTCAGCCTACCAAAGTGTTAGGATTACAGGCATGAGTCACCACGCCCAGCCATGAATTGGTACTTACTTCTTTCTATTAACAAATCTCAAATGTCAGTGGACAAGCTTTCAATTCATACTTTTAACAGTCATTGATTAGAAATAACAAAGCTTGATTTTTCAAGTGGATGATTTTTCTCCTACAAGCTTGTAGAAGTGCGCCACCTAGAGTTTTAAATTTTTTTAATTATTAAAAACTGCAGGCTGTTTTTTTTGGTTTATTATTTTAAACTAAAAGTAGGCATATTTTAATCAAAATCAAGCCAAATATTATAATTGTGGAATTTTATCATAAATGTATTCTTGGTTTTTACATATGACTTTCTTGAGATTGCTCTATGGGGGATAGAATATTTTTGTTAATAGTTCCAGATTAAACAATTCATATAATATGCCCACATAAGATAGATAATAAATCATGTTCAGGAATTACAATTCGAAAAGTCTGATTCAATAATATTAGGACTAATTTTAATGTGTTATCTGTACCAATTAAAATATATAAATACTTGAAAGATATAAATAATGCATTGTGTGTGTGTGTCTATGTGTGTGTGTATATATATATATATATATGTATATATATATGAATACAATCACAGTGTATATTTACCTTGTTGTGTAATTGATTTTAAAAGTTTAATTGCAGATGGCATAGCCATTGAGTAAGCTTTAATACTAAAGATCCAAACATACCAGTAAGTAATGTTTTTCAAATGCTAATAAATTGTGGGCGAAAATAACTTTTTATTTGGCTTCTTATGGTTTTCAGGTAGACATGATACATGCATATTTCTTGGGGAATAATCTAGAAAGACCTGGTTTTAAAATGTATCCATAGACCTAAATATCCTTATTGAGAAGATAATGTATAAGATGTTGAGGCCTATAGGCTTCTTCAGCTAGTCAATGTCAAAAAGCATTGACATGTTATAGTGATTATGATGGAGAAAGATTTCATTTAAAAAATAGTAAAAGTTGGTTTGGAATTAAAACCAAGGCTATTTGCAGAAGTAAACAGCCTTTATCTTATTCCTGCTTTAAAAGATCCTGTTCTCTTCTGGTTTTTGTATCTGTTGATATATAATGCTTGAAATTTTTACTTTTAGGTGTTCAGACTTTGGAACAATTATAGGCAAATGTTGTTTCTTGCAAGATGGCCCACAAGAAATCAGATTTCTAAGGAAATATTGCTTTGATTTGGTGTCCTGAATTAATAATTTATAAACCCTGTACACTAGGGGAAGTTGTCTTCAATTTCCTTTCCCCCATAATATCTAGCATATATTGAGCCCAAAGTGAATGCTTATGAATATTTGTTGATTCCATATTTTGTCTCCAAGCCAGCTAATGGTGAGGAGTGTCATTCAGTTGCTAAACATTAACACTCAAATTAGGTTATCAAGACTATGAATTTGGTTAGTAAAGTTGAAAAGCTGTTTGTGGTTTTGTTTTTTAATTGAACGTGGTGAGTTTTACTTAAGGCTCAACAGGAACTCTGTGATAGCACTTATCTATAGCAGCAGTTCAGAATGAAAGGAAATTTCAATCCACTGAGAATATGAACCAGACAGAAAAATTACCCATTGGGTAACAGTAAATGTTGGTGTAAAAGAAAAAAATACATTTTTCAGTTATAAGGGATGCATACATTTTATTTATAATATAGCTTCAAGACTGTGCTGCCTAGAATGTCTTCGAGTTGCTATGGGGATTTCTGTTATCCATCAATGTAGGGTTTCCTACTTGGCAGCATTATGTATTTATGATGGCATCCGTGGTTTCTGGTTGTTGCATTTGCAGTGGAACTTGTATTTTGGCCAGTTGAAGAGAGAGGGGAAAAGAAAGCAAATTAAACTTGACTTCTTGGCAACGAAGCAGTAGCTTCTTGTTACTTGCATCATTATATTCCAAGAACACCAAATGCAACTGCATTTGTGTGCCATGCTTGCTCTACATATAACTGACTACATTTGCAGTATAATAAAATTTTGTAATAATAAACCCAAAACTTAAAAGGAGTGTTCTGCTTTGTCAGTTTACCTGGCATTTTTCAAGCGGAATTTTAATATGGGAAATTAAACTATGTGGAATAGTGTTTTTTTGTTTTGTTTTTAGTCAAGGAAAAACTATCATCACTTATACCATTGTGTAAACTTTTATTAGAACAAGTGAAAATCTAAATTAACTAATTTAAAAATTGTTTCCCTTCAACTTTTATGAGAAACAGAATAAAAAGTAAACTCATAAGTATCTGGTATTTCTTCTTAAAATTTTTTTTCAGCATATGTTTTAGATTTAGTTGTAGTGCACATTTAGCTCAAGCCATTCTTCTAAATTCATCTGCATCTACCACATTGACCTCTAATGGTGGATGATGTTCATAAAGATTATCTTCAGTCATCCTAAAAAATGCCTTTTAAGGACATAGAAGCACCTTCTTTTTTTGAGACAAAGTCTCATTCTGTCACCTAGCCTACAGTGCAGTGGCACAGTCTTTGTTTGCTGCAACCTCCACCTCCGTGGTTCGAGCGATTCTCCTGCCTCAGCCTCCTGAGTAGCTGGGACTACAGGGCTGAGCCACTACACCGGGCTAATTTTTTGTATTTTTAGTAGAGATGGGGTTTCACTGTGTTAGCCAGGATGGTCTCGATCTCCTGACCTCCTGATCCACCCACCTAGGCCTCCCAAAGTGCTGGTATTACAGGTGTGAGCCACCGCACCTGGCAGAAGCACTTTCTTATTATTGGTTCTTAATATGAAGAATGAACTCCCAAATGCTCACATATTAAATTATATTCACCATAATTTGTAGATTTGCAGGTTATGTTCCTTATAATTTGTATATTTTTATCTTTTGAACAACGGCAATCTCAGAGGCAAAATTTAGTTAAATATCTACTAACTTAATGTGGAATATTGTGTATGCTCTAACTATGGTACACAATTATATCCCCTGGTCTCTGGAAACTTATAAAATGAGTATACCAGTGGTCCTGGTATGTACAAAACAGAAGGCTGCATAGAGACAAAAATCTAATACTTAGATCTTGTCTTCAAGGAGCTTATAATTTAGTTTGTAGAAAATGCATAAGAATGAAAATTATTTCAGTATAATAATTCAGAAAATTATTTCAGTATTCCAGTAGGTCAGTGTAAAAGTGGTTTTTTTGTTTGTTTTGTTTTGTTTTTTTTTTTTTTTTTGAGATGGGGGCTTACTCTGTCAGCCAGGCTGGAGTGCAGCAGCACAATCTCAGCTTACTGCAACCTTTCCTCCTGGTCTCATGCGATCCTCCATCTCAGCCTCCTGAGTAGCTGAGGCTACTGCAGGTGCACGCCACCCTCAGTTAATTTTTGTGTTTTCGTTTTTGTAGAAACGGGATTTTGCCATGTCACCCAGGCTGGAAGAGTGACTTTTAATTACCTACTGAATTAATGTTTGTGATGTGTATCTTTAGATGAGGATTCCACTAAAGATTGGAGATTCTATAAAGACAAGAAAGGGGAAGAGGCTTGGTTTTGATATTGAAAGTTGGATAATATGTATGTATGTATGTATGTATGTAATGTATTAAGACAGGGTCTCTCTGTGTCACCCAGGCTGGAGTGCAGTGGCTTGATCCTGGCTCAGTGCAACCTCTGCCTCCTGTGTCCAAGTGATTTTTCTGTCTCAGCCTCCCGAGTAGCTGGGACTACAGGCACGTGTCACCACACCGGGCAGATTTTTTGTATAGTAAAGACAGGATCTCACCATGTTGCCCTGGCTGATCTTGAATTCCTGAGCTCAGGCAATCTGCCCGTCTTGGCCTCCCAGAGTGCTAGGATTACAGGCGTGAGCCACTGCTCCTGGCCAAAAGTCAGATAGTTTTAAGTCAGATAGTTTTAAATAGAACGTTGGCATTCTCAGTAGAGGGAGCAACTTATACATCAATCTTAAAGATGGGAAAACAATATTTTTTAGAGGCACAGTGAATAGATTTTTCTTACTTGGATGGGGAATTTTTAAAAGCAAGTAGAAAGAAGGGTAGTAGGTATTATTATATTAGAACAAATATTTATCTAGCACTTTACAATTTATAAGATATTTCTATGTAATTCTCATTTAATCTAAATACCTGTGATGCAGTATTTGTATTACTCCTATGTAAAAAATAAATATAGCACTGAAGGAATTGAGAATTATTATTATAAAATATAAATGAGCAAAACATAAATTTAACCTTTCATATCTAAAGAGAAAAATGTAACAAAAATTAGAGTGGGGTAGAGGGTAGGTACAGGGATGAATGTGATAATTTAATATTACAAAGAGACTCATTAAAGTTAAAACACATGGTTTCAAAAGTGACATCAAAGATTCTTAACATTTTTTTTCTTAGCCTTAGAGAGATGCTTTATTTAGCAACCATGTCTTCTGTGGAGGTGGAACTTTTTCTGAATTTCAGTATTGTTTTCCATATTTTTAAATTTTATTTTTACAATTATTATAATTATTCAATTTTTCCTAAATTATATCTGCCCATCTAAGATTTCCTTTTACAAACTATGTATTTGTAAAGATGTTTAATAAAAGTTTGCAATGGTTATATTTGGGTGATGGGATATTTGTAGATTTTTAGTTTTTTTTTTTTTTTTTTTTTTCCTGGCACTTTTAAGTGTACTTTCTAAACTCTGCATCATTTTTTCCTAAAACAATAAAGGCATTATTCTTAAAATAAGAATTTCATCAACTGGTGTTTTGAGGAATACACTTTGGGGACCCCTGATATTGATCATTATTTTCCAACCTTTTTGGATGAACTCTTTCACAATAATATATGACCTTGCCAAATAAAAATTATTTTCCAATTTTTATATGACATGTAATAAAGTGATTTAGCAAAAAAGTTTTTAGAATTATTATACTTTATTCTCATATGATGACATGAGAGCAGGTTGCTACTTAGTATATCTTCACAAATAACACATAGTAGATGTTAGTGGCTTTTACTCCCAGTTATAATTAAGTCATATTGGGTATTGTCACTATAGTTTATCTTATTAATACTATTTTTTGGGGAAACGGGAAATATTGATACACTCTTAAAGAATTATAATTGGGCAAATTAAACTAAGGGTCTGAGGAAGATCATTTTGAGGCAGAGTTGCACATTTATCCTATTTCTACCCCTCATTATCATATATTTCAACATTTTCTTGTATTATCACTCTTTAATCATTGACTGATTATGTCTTAAGTATGGGTATAAATTATGTCTTAAGGGACCAGAAATAGATGGTTTAAAACGAAGTAACTATGAATACCATTGTCATGACCAGCAGTGCTCTGTTGAGTCTGTCAGTGACTGCGCCTGGAGCACCCTCCTTTGATTTCTGATAATTACTGTTATTTTCACTGTGCTTGCTCTCTCGGGCTCTCCAAATGCTCCATTTGAGATGGATATTTTAAAAATAATTTTTATTTACATTAAAAAATAATGAAACAGATACTATTATTATAACATGATCCCTTATGAGAGAACTTTGTGAGCCCTTAAGGTTTACTATTTGGAAAATGCCTAAATAGGAGCTGATGAAGGCATCAACTTCCATGTAATTCTTAGGAAAAGAGGGAATGTAGAGAGAGAAGAGCAGGTTAAGGAGCTGAAGTATCAGTCTTCTTATCCCAGCACTTTGGCAGGCCAAGGCAGGTGGATCACTTGAGGTCAGCAGTTTTGAGACCAACCTCGCCAACATGGTGAAACCTCATCTCTACTAAAAATACAAAAATTAACTTGACATGGTGGTGGGCACCTGTAATCTGAGCTACTTGGGAGGCTGAGGCAGAAGAATTGCTTGAACCCAGAAGGCAGAGGTTGCAGTGAGCCGAGATTGCACCAGTGCACTCCAGCCTGGGCGACAGAGCAAGACTACATCTCAAAAAAAAGAAAAAAGAAAAAATGTTGGAAGCAGAAAAAAAAGCGTGGTAAAGGAATGAGATCTAAAGAAATATAATAACTGTGAGCTCTGCATTAGTTGTGGCAGGGAGACCAAGCAAAAAGAGATTTCAGAGAAGATCACTGGAATTGGCAGAGGCTTTGAAGGGCAAGGTCTAGCATACAGAAGAGGTAAAGCCACATTGTGAGAAGGTAAGTAAATGTGTTTTATCTCTTTTGCACTGTCCAGATGTATTATTTTTTTCTCGTATTGCTTAGAACAGAGTTTTGCCTATAGCAGGCATCAGACTGTGGTCTTGGTAGTGCATGACTGGTGTTGACAGATCAGAAAGGACTTGAAATGAACAGTTTAAGATCTTGTTGGGTATTGAAGATCCAAAGGTTGATGGCAGTCTGAGGGAGTGAACCACAGACGGACAGATGATTTGAAGATGTTAGTAACTGAAGACAACATGGATGTTAAATGAGGAAAAATAAAGTTAGATGGAAAATAAATCATTTGGATCTGCCTCAGGAATCTGATAAGAATATTACTCCTCCTTCCTCTCCCTTACTCTGGCTCTTCCTATTGTAGCTACGTGAGTGATGCCATTGAAAACACAATTTTGATTAAGTGGGATTAAAGAAATGTTGGTCTATCTTAAATTGATGACATCTTATTCATCTTAAGAATTTATTGTATAAAATGTGCTTATTCTGGGATTTTTTTCCACAGATGAAGAAAAAGTCTTTTAGTGTAATTTAGTGCACATTTATGAATTTCAAAAGATGAACAAAAATGGGCAAAGTATATGAACACATAATCCACAGAAGAAGGTAATCTGGCAAAATGCAGTTCAATAAAAATTAGCCTGTGGCAAGAATTGAAATGGAGAAACAGAATAACCAGATTACCAACAGCCTTGTATGTTACATTATAGGGCTTGGACTTTATTCTGTAGATGAGGGAAGTCTGCATAAGTGCTATCTACATTATCCTACTAGCATTGTAGTTGATGTACTTAAAACAGATGTGACCTGGTAGAGAAAGCAGATAGGCAGACTTGTCCAAGTGAGAAAAAAAAATGAAACTATGGTGAAGATAAAAGAAGAGAAAAGGGACAGATTTAAGAAGTACTAAAACCTAAAAGTACTAAGACTTGATGATGAACTAGATGTGTTAGATAAGAGATGGCATGGAGTCCAGTAAAAATTCATTTTTCTCAGTCGTGTGACTGCCTCAGTGACATAATGCTTGATAGAAAATAAACATGGGATAGATAGCACACGGATTTATTACAAATTTTTGAAATTGAGTTTGAAAAGCTACTTTAAAAAATAAATTCTAGGTCAGGTGTGGTGGCTCATGCTTGTAATCCCAGCACTTTGTGAGGCCCAGATGGCAGAATCACTTGAGCCCAGGAGTTTGAGAGCAGCCTGGGCAACATAATGAGACCTCCATCTCTACAAAAAAATAAAAAATGAGCCAGATGTGGTGGCACACACACTTGTAGTCCTAGCTACTCAAGAAGCTGAGATAGGATTACTTGACTTTGGAGGTTGAGGCTGCAGTGAGCTATGATCATGCCACAGGGTCTCTTTCTGTCATGCAGGCTGGAGTACAGGGGTGCAGTCATGGCTCACTGCAGCCTCGTCTTCCCAGGCTCAAGGGTGCCTCCCACTTCGGCCTCCTAAGTAGCACAGCACCACCATGCCTGGCTTTTGTGTTTGTGTGTGTGTGGATGTGGGGTTTTGCCATGTTGCCCAGACTAGTCTTGGTCTCAACCCCTGAGCTCAAGTGGTTCTTCTACCTTGGTCTCCCATAGTGCTGGGATTACAGTTGTGAGCCACTGTGCTTGATCAAAAACAAACAAACAAATAATCGAAATGTATTTGCTTTTCAAATTGATGCCACATAGAGTTAAGGAATTTTGTATTAGTCAATTAGTTGTATGTGGAATGCCATCCATCCTCCAAACAAAAATCACAAATAATATAAAATTTGGATACAGTTTTAAAAAATAGCTCAAGAGAGTAAATGTTGATTACAGCAAAAATAGATATGGAAAAATATTTTCCTCAAATGTGATTTAAAACGTACAGTTATTGTAAGGCTCTAGCCATTATATTCAGATCCAGCTGGAGTCTAAGAAAAATACTTATTTGTGTTTTACTTAGAGAACTTAGAAGGGGTACAGATCCCATCGAACATTTCCGTTTTGTATTAGTAAACGGTTTTAAATTTAAAGATTCTAATAAAGAAGCTCGTTTCAGATATGTAAATGTTATCCTATGTAAAAACATTCTAACATTCAGTTTTTGTGGCATACGGAAATGCTCTTTCAGAAAGCTACATAAAACATTTTGAAAAATCCATTTAATAACATGAAAATGTATGCTGAAAAATGATTGATGTCTTCTACTTTGGCATTATCACTTACTCATATATGATAGAAAGATTATTGATAGAAATTCTGTCTGTGAACATTCAAATTTAATTTCACTTAGAATACTATCAAATAGATTACACTGAATAAAAAATAGGAAACAATACCAATCTATAATACCAATGACACATTTGTAAATAGTATTATATTACAAGCTTAATAAACAATTTTATTTCATTTTAGGTTTTGACACAATACTTAATATGGCTCAAAGTAAATTATTGAATCCTGGTAACTAGGAAATGAATAAGATGATTATCGTTGCAACAAAGCTCCGAAACAAAATATCATTTGGAAAATAGCTGGTTATATGCCAGAGTAGGGAAAACATTAGAAATACTTTGTTCAATCAGAGCCTTGCTTTTGAAAATGAATAAAAGGAGTCAATATATTACCACATAAAATGTTATACTTATGAGATCTTCATTTTTAGGGATAAGATCTGTATAACATATAGATAACATAACATAATGATAACATAAGATCTGTATTTTTATAGAGTGGGAGTAGGATCTAGTGCTCCCTTTCCATTTTAAATATGGATATGTCTTCTCTTAATACTTTTAATCTAGGACTGATTGTTTTTGCATTAAAATTCAGGTAGACTAAAGGAACAAATTACATCTAAGGGAATCTAGAACAGACAAATGCCTTTTAGGACCTGAGTTACATATTATATGTTCAAAAATACTTGTCTTCCACTTTTACATAAACCCAGAGCCTCATGTCTTCCTTTTATAAGCAATAGGCCAGAAAGCTTTTGTAAGTTAGAACTTCCGAGTAAACAAAGTAAAACACTCAAATTATGCACAACCTCATTGTCTCATATGGAAAAATAAAATATTGTTCTGTAACAAAAATTGTAGTGCCTATAAAAAATACTCTGTACCACAAAGCATTACATTTTTAATAATGTTAATTCCCAATGAACAAAGATAGTAGTAGGAAAGGAATTCCAAAATTCTTTTCCTACTAAAATTCCTTAGGGTTTCAAAATTCTTTGAACCTGAGATATGAAGTAGAATCTGATTTGTACCTATGGTGAAAGATGACCTCCTTAGCTTACCAAGTGTTTTAAGTGTTACTGATCATTTCCTCTTCCTAAATCACTAAGTTAATCTCCAATTAGCTATGCTGTTTACTGAATTCTTAGCATTATTCAGCTTCCCTTTAATCAAGTGGAGACGTATTAACAAATCCAGTTTTTTCTTTGACATGAGTCAGTAACTAGTTCTTGCATCTGTTAAGCTAAAAGTCTTGTTCTGCCATTTGCTTCCCTGGCAGTTTAGCACTGAGTATGATTTAGTTAGAAGGGTGTTTAATGTTAGGGATGATTTGGATTGCATGAAATAAGATAGTGAGCTGGTGGAAGCCAACTCAAGCCACACATATTTAATACTGAAGTGCTGAACCTGCGTGGTACATGTAGCTGTTTTAGAAGTTGCCAAAAAGGAGTCACACAGCCTATGTGCAGCAGACTGGGTGTGGTCTAAAATGGCCTGAGGTTTCCAAATATGGCTTTTTTCCTCTTTGGATAACACCAAAACAATTTTCTTCTTTGTTGAAGCATCTGGCTAGCTCTACATCTTATTTTTCTTATGATTAACTCAGGGAGAAAAATTTATTTGGGGGAAGAAAGCTAAGACCCAATCCAAAGTTTTTGCAGAAGATAAAGCTTAGTGGTACTAGAATGCCCAAGTCTACGTTTGTGTAGCTCTAAGGTGAGCAAAATAACAGTGTCTTATTGTGTTCAGAAAGTAGAAAAATTTGAGTATAGTAAATCCATCAATCTGTCTAATGTTTTAAGTAGAGGCTGAGTTCTTTCTTCAGTTGCATTGCTACTTCATTTCTTTAACACCTGTGAATTTACTAGTTTGTATCATTCTAACTTTACTTGGAATGTAGTATATAAGTAATAATAAGTTTTCCTTTGTACAGCCTGAGCTACTGAACAAAAGTGTATTCTTTTACTTCTTAGGCAGTTGATTAGAGCTGTTAGCTCATGTTTCTGTCGATTGAACTTAAAAAAAGTTATTCCCTAATTTCACACTACTTATCTCACAGTAGGAGTGAAGAGACCTGTTTATTAGCTAGTTGGATTTTTAAAGTAATTCTTTGCTCCATATCTGGGAAAATCATCCCACCTTACTGTGTGTGAAAACTAAAGCTTCTCCGCACCTATGTTGATAGAGTTACTATCACACTCTAGGTGAATTGCTGCTGTTGTTGATGTCATGAAGAACCACATAATATTGCTCTCCTCAAGTGGCAGATGTCTCCTTACTTTTCCTCTTTCCAATTTTAATTCCCTCCCAGATCCTTATCTTTCCTAATCTTTAACCTTGCCTTAATTATAGGAGTTAAAAATATGTTGACTAAACTTAGTTCCTTTAGTGGAATAACAGTCATCAGAAATTCACACATTCCTTTGGACATACATAAGTGTATTTACTGATAAACATCAGTTATTATTATTAAACGGATGCAACTGCTTTCAAATAAATAAGGCATTTTATGATAACTATATTGCAGAACCCAGTTTTTGAAATTGTTATGTGCAGTGTTGTTCTTTTTAATCCCAAACCAGCCTTCTGTCAACATTGAGCATCTGAATAAACACTGACACAGGAAATAAACCCATTGTATACTTCAGAGATTCCTGAAAGTTCTTTTGTTCCACATTAGATATAGCAACCCTTGGTTTAGTAGATGTTTTTTGCTGTATTTTTTACTGTTATTTTTTCCCAGAAACCTGAAACAATACTCCTGTAGACATGAAAAGTCAGGTGAGCCATGTAGACCTAGTTTAGCTATATGTATTTAATGAAATAAGTTTTTTCTTTCACTGTAGAAAAGAAGCATAGTAGAGAACTCAAGACTACATCAGAGACTCATAAGCAGTAGAACAGTGTTAAAACAGAAGGTATTGTACAATATGGGAAGAAAGAAAATTGAGTTGACCACTAAAGAAAGATGGATGTCGGAATATATATTTTCGGAGATTAGGTACCCAAAGTTACCCTTTAAAACAGATTTTAAAAAATAAAACATTTACATATTTTTAAAAGCATTGATGAGTTGGCAAAAATTAAAAAAGGCCAGGTCTAAAAAGAAAACAGAAACCATAAAAGGTTAAATGTCATATGTACTTTTTGTTCTGAGAACTGCTGAATCCTGACATACTGGGTTTCCATTTTGACAGCTTCTTGGGACATGGAGAATACTAATGAAAGCTCAGGGGCCATCCATGGTAGAAGCCTAACAGGATACCCCTACACAAAGCTGAGGATGTGTTAGTGTGAAACAAAGAAGGAAACACCAGGAAAATTTAGCTGTATTAACAATAATGCTAGTTAAGGCCAGGTGCAGTGGCTCATGTCTGTAATTCCAGCACTTTGGGAGGCTGAGGTGGGCAGATCACTTGAACCCAGGGGTGTGAGACCAGCCTGGGCAATATGGTGAAAACTCACCTTTACAAAAAATACAAAAATTAGCTGGGCGTGGTGGTGTGCACCTGTAATTTTAGCTACTTGGAGGGAGGCCTGCTGAGGCAGGAAGATGGCTTGAGCCAGGGAGGTCAAGGCTGCAGTGAGCTGTGATTGCACCACTGCACTCCAGCCTGGGTGACAGAGAGCCTGTCTCTAAATAAATAAATAAAAATGAAAAAATAACAGTAATGCTAGATATGTGGCAGAAAAATGTAAAAACTTCCTTGAAAATGTATAAGCACAAGTTGGCCCTCAATGGGTCTGAAAATAACCTTAAGAAGAGAATTTAGCCTAGAATGTTCCTGGCTAATTGTGCACCCAAGGGACTGGCAGAAACAAGTAAAAATCAGGAATTTAGTTTCCATCTAGGCCTCAACCGCATTCTACAGATATAATTCCAAGAAACATGAGCATTTGCAGTCAAAAATCAAAGAACACCCAAGGATGTCATAAGTAAAAAAGCAATAGACCCCAAAACCATAAACATTGGGATTATCAGGCAAAATATACAACCATATTTAATATGATTAAATAAATAAAAGAGAACCTTGAAAACACAGGTAGCCTGGATTTTTTAAATTATAAATAGAACTTAATAGAAACTATTAATTTTATAATTAAAATTCAAAACTCTATGAGAAGATTACCCAGAAGACTAGATATGGCAGAAGACAGAACTGGTAAAGTAATTTCTGAAGGAAAATGTAAAACACAGTTCAGAGAAACAAATTAAGACTATGATACAGAAGTTTATAGTTGTGGAGAATGGAGGGAGAAGGTCTAAAATACTTTTAGTTAGAGTTCTGAAAGGAAACTATAGAATCAATGGGCAAGAGAGAGTAGAATTCAAAAAGAACCCCCTAAATTGTTGAAAACATTAGTCCTCAGATCAGGAAAGCTAAATAGTAGCTGAGTGTGGTGACATGCACTTGTAGTTCTAGCTATTTGGGAAGCTGAGGCAGGAAGATTCCTGGAGCTTGGGAGTTCAAGGTCACAGTGAGCTATAATTGTACCGCTGCACTCCAGCCTGGGTGACAGAACAAGACCCTGTCTCCAAAAAAAACAAACAAAGCCAAATAAATGCTAAGATTAAGATTAAGAACTTCCTTTCATAAAAAATCACCATAAAGTGAAAACCACTGGGAGATGATACTTGCAATATATATAACTAACAAGGGAATAGTATCTCTCTAGAATATATATGTATATATATAATGTATATATGTACATAAGATATATAATTATACATAAAATGCAATATATATAACTTGTAATATATACAATCAAGGGATTAGTGTCTCCACAGCAAATATATGTATTCATATATAATGTATATATGCACATAAATATACATAAAACAAAAATGTCATTTAATTATATATAAATTTTTTCTTATGAATTAAAATAGAGAAATGGGAAAATTCAACTTATTTCAAACTGAACTTCTTCTTCCACAGAGCAGCTCTACCTACTAACTCAGGTGAAAACACCTCCAAATTATCTTAAACATCCTTCTAAATTCTCTTAAACATCTTCCTTTGCATACCTATAGCCAATTAATCTCCAAGTTTTGGTGGTTCTATATCTGAAATGTTTTCTAAATTATCTCCTTCTGGTTCCACTGACACTAACTTGGTTCGAATCTTCAGGATACATATTCCCTTTAGCCTAGGGAAATACAGTTCCAGTTGATTCTCCTCTCCTTCCTTCATTATTTATTCTTTTTTACAGTGCCAACAGAAAGTTGTTTTTTGGTTTTTTGTTTGTTTTTTTAACACAAGCTTGTTAGAACAAGCTTGTCGTTCTTCCATTCAAAACTTCACTGCAGTCTATAAATTATGACTTTTCATTTTTAGTTGTATCAAATTATGCTTACACATTGCTTAAAGAGTCACTGCTACTACTATTACTACTGCTATAATCATTTGGGTTCTCATAATGAATTTCCTTAAGGGTTTCCAGTGACTTCTGATCAAAAGAAAGAGGTAGATAAAGATTTTCACTGTCCATTTTAAAATCTTTCATAAGAATTCCTTTGTCTGTTTTTCTTGACCTACTATTTGAAGGGCTTAGGATGCCTTTACTTGTCTTCTCTAAATATTCTGCCTCTGGGATAGCTTAAGTCTATATTAGTTTTGATAACAGTTTATATCAAAGCATATAACTATATGACTTTATTACATACTTGGCTTAACCATTTCATATTTATTATCTCTTCAATGGCTTCACAGGCCTATAAAATGCCATCTGAAGTAACTTCTTTCAGAATTTTCTTTCTGAATATTTTTATAATGTCAACCATCATGGGTTAACCCAGTACCATGAGTTATAGATACTTAAATAACATATTAATTGGCCTAAATTTTAGGTGAATACATAAATGAAGGAAGAAACTCAATCTTCCGATAATACATACAGTTTTTGGAAACATGTAGTCTTGATTCTTAAATGCGCCCTGGCTGATCATGCTTTTTCTACTCTTCTTCCCTCCTCAAGATGTTTTCTCCAAGAAGTCTTTTTCAAAATTTCGCTTTATAGTGGTTTGGGAAATAATAAATTAAAGCAAGTTGACCTGGGGATGGCAGGGAAAAAAAAATCTCCCTTAGCAGAGTTGGAGTCCCAAATCAACAACACTTAATGAAGCTGTTCTTACCACTAATAGCACCTTACATGCGGGGATTTCTGGTGGATCATTTGGCATTTTCATTTCCTTGACATACACAGAAGGTATTTAAAGTTGTCAGATTAAAGATGTTTCCATTACTGTAGACTTCTTGGAAATCTCATGTGAAAAACTACCATCATTGCACATGGAGTAAAATTAAATCTCTCCCTTTCCTAGTTTAACTAATTTTTGTTGTTGTTGTTGTAACTTCAGATATAGTTGGGAAAATATGTGATTATTTTAAAATTAGCAAACATTGGTGTGTGTTTTAAAATTTGAAACATTTATTTTTAAAATGGATTATTTAAAAGTTTTGCAAATTAAAATAATGTATCAACACAGTTTTCAGTATAAAAGACATTTTTAAACTGTTAACTGTACACATATTCAAGATAAAAAAGAGATTCTGCTAAAATTTGGAATTTCAGTTGATGAATGAAAACGTCAGAAGACACTCTGGAATAAAATTCTGTCCATAGGCTGTGGTTACGACTGCCTGTTTTTTAAATTTTATTGAGATATAATACAAAAAAACTGCACATATTTGATGTACACAATTTAATGAATTTAGAGAAATACATATACCCATGAAATCATCATTACACTTAAAGTAGTTATCATATCCATCACCTCCAAAAGTTTCCCTATGCTTTTTGTTTGTTTGTTTTTGTAGTAAGCACGCTTAACCTGTGATCTACCCTCTTAACAAAACTTTTACGTGCACAACAGAGTATTGTTAGTCGTGGGCACTATGTTGTAGAGCACATCTCTATAACTTATTCATCTTGCGTAACTGAAACTTTATGCCCATTGACAACTCCCAATTTCCCCCTTACCCCATCTTCTGTCAACCACCATTCTATTCTCTTTCTTGGAGATTGATTATTTTAGAAACCTTATGTAAGTGGAATCATATAGTATTTGTCCTTCTGTGACTGACTTCTTTCACTTATCAGTGTCCTCAAAGTCATCTATATTTGTTGTTTCTGGCAGATTTCCTTTTTAAAGGCTGAATAGTATTCCATTGTATGTATTAAATATATACCACAATTTCTTTTTTTAATTGTTTTTTAAAAATGTTTTAAGTTCAGCATTACATGTGCAGGTTTGTTACATAGGTAAACTTGTGTCATGGGGGTTTGTTTACAGATTATTTCATCACCCAGGTATTAAGCCTAGTACACATTAGTTATTTTTCCTGATCCTCTCCCTCTTCCCAGCCTCCACCCTTTGATAGGCCTCACTGTGTTTCATTCTCCTCTATGTGTCCATATGTTCTCATCATGTAGCTCCACTTATAAGTGAGAACACGTATTTTATATACCATATTTTCTTTATCCATTCATCTATCAATGTACATTTAGGTCATTTTCATATGTATGCTATTATGAATAATGGTTCAGTGAACATAGGAGTGAAGATAATCTGTCTGAGATGCTGACTTCATTTTTTTGTGTATATACCCAGAAGTGGGCATTTCTGGATTGTATAGCAGTTTAATTTTTAATTTTTCAAGGTACTTCTATATTGTTTTCCATAGTAGCTACACTTTATATTCCCACCAACAGTGTGAAAAGGTTTTGATTTATCTCTGATGATTAGTGATGTTGAGCATGCCTATTGGTAATTTGTATGTCTTCTTTAAGGAAATGGTTATTCAAGTCCTTTGCCATGTTGTTAATCAGGATACTTGTTTTTAAATTTGATTTGTTTGTGTGAGTTCCTTATATATTTTGGATATTAACTCCCTTTCAGATATATGATTTCCAAATATTTTCTTCATTCCATAGGGGGCATTTTTATTCTTTTGCTTTCTTTGCTGCACAGAAGCTTTTTCATTTGATGTAGTCCCACTTGTCTATTTTTCTTTTTGTTGCCTGTGCTTTAGGCGTCATATCCAAGATGTCATTTCTAAGACCAATGTCAAGAAGATTTTCCCTTATGTTTTCTTCTAGGAGTTTTACAATTTTAGGTCTTATGTTTAAGCCTTTAAATCCATTTTGAGTTTATTCATATGTGTGGTGTAAATTGGGGGTCCAGTTTCATTCCTTTGCATGTAGATATCCAGTTTTCTCAACACCACTTGTTGAAGAAGTTATTCTTTCCCTATTGTGTATTCTTGGCACCCCTGTCAAAGATCAGTTGACCATCTATATGGAAGTTTATTTCATCACTCTCCATTATGTCCCACTGGTCTATACACCTGTCTTTATGCCAGTACCATGCTGTTTTAATTATTATAGCTTTGTAATATATTTTCAAATCAAAACTTGTGATGCCTTCAACTTTGTTCTGCTTTTTCAAGATTTTGGCTATCAAGGGCTTTTGGGGGGGAAAAAAAAGCCTTTGGAATTTTGGTTGGTATAGCATCAAATTTGTAGATCATTTTTGGGTAGTATAGACATTTTAACAGTATTAAAACTTCCAATTCATGAATGTGGGATATGTTTCCATTTATTTGTGTCTTTAATTTATTTCATCAGTGCTTTGTGGTTTTCGTTGTACAAGTCTTTTGCCTCCTTGATTATGTTTAAGTCCTAAATAATTTATTCTTTTTAATACTACTATAAATGGGATTTTTTTCTTAATTTCCTTTTCACATACTTTATTGTTAGTGTATAAGAATGCAGCTAGGGCCAGGTGCACGTTTGTGATCCCAATACTTTTGGAGGCCAAGCTGAGAGGATCACTTGAGCCTAGGAGATGAAGACCAGTGTGGCCAACATAGGGAGACCTTGTCCCAATAAAAAATTTAAAACCTACCCAGGCACAGTGGCACATGCTTGTGGTTTCAGCTACTTGGGAGGCTGAGGTGGGAGGATTGCTTGAACCTGGAGGTCAAGGTTGTAGTTAGCCATGATCGTGCCACTGCACTCCATCCCGGCTGACAGAGTGAAACCCTGTCTTAAAAACAAAAAACAAACAAAAAAAAAACTAATTTTTACATGTTAATTTTTTTATGTCCTGCAACATTTCTGAATCCACTTACTAGTTTTAACAGTTTGGTATTTTGTGTATGTGTGTGTGTATGTGTAGTTTTTAGGGTTTTCTACATATAAGATCATGTCATTGGCAAACAGTTTTACTTCATCTTTCCTGATTTCAATGCCTTTTATTTATTTTTCTTGCCTAATTGCTCTGGCTAGAACTTCCAATACTATATTGTATAGAAGTGGTAAGAAAGAGTCCCCTTGTCTTATTGCTGATCTTAGAAGAAAAGTTTTCAGTTTTTCACTTTTGAGTATGAAGCTGTGAACTTGTCATATGCAGATTTTATTATTTTGAAGTAAATTCCTTTATACCTAGTTCATGGAGAGTTTTTTTTTAATCATGTAAGGCTGTTGAATTTTGTTAATTTTATTTTCCAACTATTGAAATTAGTATGTGATTTTTTTATCCTAATATCTTTTAATATGGTGTATCACATTTATTGATTTGCATATATTGAATCATCCTTGATATCTCAAAGATAAATCTCACTTGTTCATGGTATATGATCCTTTTAATGTCCCATTGAATTCAGTTTGCTAGTATTTTACTGAGGATTTTTGAATCTATGTGCATCAAGAGTATTGGACTGTGGGGTTTTTTTATTGTAATGTCTTTGGCTTTGGTATCAGGGTAATGCTGGCCTTATAAAATGAGTTTGAAAGTGTTCCTTTCCCTTTAGCTTTTGCTAAGAGTTTGAGAAGGATTAGCATTCATTCTTTATATATTTGGCAGAATTCACCAGTGATGCCATTTGGTTCTAGGCTTTTCTTTGTTGGGAGATTTGTGAATACTGATTTAATTTCCTTAGATGTTATTTGTCTGTTCAAATTTTCTATTTCTTTATGATTCAGTCTTGGTAGATTGCATATTTCTAGGAATTTCTTCATTTCTTCTAGGTTTTATAATTTGTCAGCGTATAATAGCTCATAATAGTCTTTTAACGTCCTTTGTATTTCTTGGCTTTAGTTATAAATTTTCCCTTTTATTTCTGATTTTAATTATTTGTGTCATCTCCTTTATCTAGTTAATCTAGCTAAAGGTTTATCAATTTTATTTATCTTTTCAAAAACAAACTCAGTTTTATTAAATTTTAAATATTCTCTATTTAACTTATACCTGCCCTAATCTTTGTTATTTTCTTCCTCTGCTAACTTTGGGCTTACTTGTTCTTTTTGTTTTTTTCTAGTTCATTCCTTTGTGATTGGAAAAGATACTTGATATGATTTCACTTAAAAAAAATTTGTTCAGACTTGTTTCTTGATCTAATATGGTATCTATGCTGGAGAATGTTCCATGCATGTTTGATAAGCATGTGTATTCCACTGCTGTTGGCTGAAATACTGTGTATATGCCTATTAGATCCATTTGGTCTATAGTATTATTCAAGTCCATTATTTGCTTATTGATTTGCTGTCTAACTGTTTTATCTATTATTGACAGTAGGGTTTTGAAGCCTCTTCCCATTATTATATTGCTGTCTTCCTCGTTCAAGTATGTCAATGTTGGCTTTATATATTTATGTACCCTAATAACTATATATACACATTATATATATTTAATATAGATATTATATATATTTAATATAGATATTATGTCTGTATTTAATATATATTTTTAATTGCACTTTAGGCTCTGGGGTACATGTGCAGAACATGCAGGATTGTTGCTTAGGTACATACATAGCAATGTGGCTTGTTGCCTCCATTCCCCCGTCATCTATATCTGGCATTTCTCCCCATGTCATCCCTCCCCAACCTCCCTATCCCCTGCTGTCCCTCCCCTAGTCCCCCACAACACACCCCAGTGTGTGATGCTCCCCTCCCTGTGTCCATGTGTTCTCATTGTTCAACACCTGACTATAAGTGAGAACATGCAGTGTTTGATTTTCTGTTCTTGTGTCAGTTTGCTGAGAATGATGGCTTCCAGATTCATCTATGTCCCTACAAAGGACACAAACTCATCGTTTTTTATGGCTGCATAGTATTCCATGGTGTATATGTGCCACATTTTCTTTGTCCAGTCTATCATCGATGGGCATTTGGGTTGGTTCCAGGTCTTTGCTATTGTAAACAGTGCCACAATGAACATATGTGTGCAAGTGTCTTTACAATGGAATGATTTATAATCCTTTGGATATATACCCAGTAATGGGATTGCTGGGTCAAATGGAATTTCTATTTCTAGGTCCTTGAGGAATTGCCACACTGTTTTCCGCAATGGTTGAAATAACTTACACTCCCACCAACAGTGTAAAAGTGTTCCTATTTCTCCACATCCTCTCCAGCATCTGTTCTCTCTGGGTTTTTTAATGATCGCCATTCTAACTGGCGTGAGATGGTATCTCAGTATGGTTTTGATTTGCATTTCTCTAATGACCAATGATGAGCATTTTTTCATATGTTTGTTGGCCTCATATATGTCTTCTTTTGAAGTGTCTGTTCATGTTCTTCACCCACTTTTGAATGAGTTTGTTTGTTTTTTTCTTGTAAATCTGTTTTAGTTCTTTGTAGATTCTGGATATTAGCCCTTTGTCAGATGGGTAGCTTGCAAAAATTTTTTCCCATTCTGTTGGTTGCCAGTTCACTCTAATGATTGTTTCTTTTGCTGTACAGAGGCTCTAGAGTTTCATTAGATCCCATATGCCTATTTTGGCCTTTTTTGCCAATGATTTTGGTGTTTTAGTCAGGAAGTCCTTGCCTATGCCTATGTCCTGAATGGTTTTGCTTAGGTTTTCTTCTACAGTTTTTATGGTGTTAGGTCTTCTGTTTAAGTCTTTAATCCATCTGTAGTTAATTTTAGTGTAAGGTGTCAGGAAGGGGTCCAGTTTCTGCTTTCTGCACATGGCTAGCCAGTTTTGCCAACATCATTTATTAAACAGGGAATCCTTTCCCCATTGCTTGTTTTTGTCAGGTTTCTCAAAGATCAGATGGTTGTAGATGTGTGGCGTTGCCTCTGAGGCCTCTGTTCTGTTCCCTTGGTCTATATCTTTGTTTTGGTACCAGTACCATGCTGTTTTGATTACTGTAGACTTGTAGTATAGTTTGAAGTCAGGCAGCGTGATGGCTCCAGCTTTGTTCCTTTTGCTTAAAATTGTCTTGGCTATGTGGGCTCTCTTTTGGTTCTATATGAAGTTTAAGGTGGTTTTTTCCAGTTCTGTGATGAAGGTCATTGATAGCTTGATGGGGATAGCACTGAATCTATAAATTACTTTGGGCAGTATGGCTGTTTTCACAATATTGATTCTTCCTAACCATGAGCATGGAATATTTGCCATCTGTTTGTGTCCTCTCTTATTTCTTTGAGCAGTGGTTCGTAGTTCTCCTTGAAGAGGTCCTTTACATCCATTGTTAGTTGTATTCTTAGGTATTTTATTCTCTTTGTATTCATTGTGAATGGCAGTTTGTTCCTGATTTGGCTCTCTTTAAGTCTGTCATTGGTGTATAGGAATGCTTATGATTTCTGCACATTGATTTTGTATCCTGAGACTTTGCTGAAGTTGCTTATCAGCTTATGGAGACTTTGGGCAGAGACGATGGGGTCTTCTAAATATATAATCATGTAATCTGCAAATAGGGACAATTTAACCTCCTCCATTCCTAATTGAATATCCTTTCTTTCTTTTTCTTGCCTGATTGCTCTGTCTAGAACTTCCAATACTATATTGAATAGGAGTAGTGAGAGAGGACATCCTTGTCTCGTACCAGATTTCAAAGGGAATGCTTCCAGTTTTTGCCCATTCGGTATAATATTGGCTGTGGGTTTGTAATAAATAGCTTTTATTATTTTGGTATGTTCCATTGATACCTAATTTATTGAGAGTTTTAAGCATAAATTGCTGTTGAACTTTGTCCAAGGCCTTCTCTGCATCTATTGACATAATCATGTTTTTTGTCTTTGGTTCTGTTTATGTGGTGGATTACATTTATAGACTTGTATATGTTGAACCAGCCTTGCATCCCCAAGATGAAGCCTACTTGATCGTGATGGATAACCTTTTAGATGTGCTGTTGCAATCAGTTTACCAGTATTTTATTGAAGATTTTTGCATCAATGTTCATCATGGATATTGGCCTGAAGTTTTCTTTCTTTGTTGAGTGTTTGCCAGGTTTTGGTATCAGGATCCAATTCTTAAACCCTATTCCTTCCTGTCAGATAACACTGTGAACAAAACAGAAAGGTCCACCCATATTCCTCAACAAAGTTTTTGCTAATTATGTTCTATGAAGACTGTCCATTTCACATTACAGTGTTTAGTGCATACTAGGTGCTTGATAAAAATGTGTTGAGTAACTGTGGTGTTCAAAGAATGACTCTTGTCACTCAGACCAGAATGGACCAGTCTCATCTCTGAATTCCAACTGGGACAGGCTATTCATGGAATATATATAGCATTACAAAGCACAAAACAAAAGAAAGGGGAAGTAGGAAGGGAAATAACTGTGGGAGAGGAAAAAGGACTATATCTCTATACACATACACAAATACATACATATATATGAAATTAAGATTATATCAGAACAACAGCTATAAGAACTTGAGGAAAGTTTGTGTAAAAGAGAAGAAAGGGTAGGCCGGGTGCTGTGGCTCACACCTGTAATCTCAGCACTTTGGGAGGGCAAGGTGGGTGGATCATGAGGTCAGGAGTTCAAGACCAGCCTGGCCAATGTGGTGAAACCATGTCTCTACTAAAAATACAAAAATTAGCTGGAGTGGTGTTGTGCACCTGTAGTTCTAGCTACTTGGGAAGCTGAGGCAGAAGAATTGCTTGAACCCAGGAGGCAGAGGTTGCATTGAGCCAAGATTGCGCCACTGCACTCCAGCCTGGGCAACATAGTGAGATACCATCTCAAAAAAATAAAAATAGAGAAAGAAGAAAGGATTAGAGCTAGAGCTGAATAAGATAAAATATTTAAATGGATTATAAAAGTTAGGATACAAAAGGAAATTAAGACTTTACTTACTATTTGGTTTGCTTTGCTTTTTGTATTTATTTCATAAAACAATGCCTATATGTACATGATAAGTAATTTCCAAAATGAAAACTGTGATCCATTATCGAGTTATGAAATCAATTTAGTGAGTTGTGACCAATTTTTTTAAGCAGAATAAAATAGCATAGAAAATACCGGAATAGGCTGAGCTCAGTGGCTCAAACCTGTAATCTCAGCACTTTGGGAGGCCAAGGCAAGTGGATCACCTTAGGCCAGGTATTCGAGACCAGCCTGGCCAACACGGTGAAACTGTCTCTACTAAAAATACAAAATTTAGCTGGGTATGGTGGTGGGCACCTGTAATCTCAACTTAAGCAAAATCTCAGGTTCCAAAATCAATGTGCATAAATCACAAGCATTCCTATATGTGCATAGAGGTGTTTGTAGTAATCTCTAATGGTAGTTTGCACATTAATGCACATAAACTAGTAAATCTAGAAGAAATGGATAAATTCCTGGACACTTAACACCCTCCGAAGACTAAGCCAGGAAGAAGTTGAATCCCCAAGTAGACCAGTAACAAAGTCTGAAGCTGAGGCAGCTTAGCTCCCACTTATGAGTGAGAACATATGATATTTTGTTTTTCATTCCTGAGTTACTTCACTTAGAATGATCATCTCCAGCTCCATCCATGTTGCTACAAAGGCCATTATTTTTTCTATTTTATGGCTGAATTGTATTCCATTGTGTATATATAACACATTTCCTTTATCCACTAGTTGGTTGATGGGCATTTAGGTTAATTCCATATTATTGTGATTGCAAATTGTGCTGCTGTAATCATATGTCCTCTTCACCTTATGACTTCTTTGCCTCTGGGTAGATACCCAGTAATGGGATTGCTGGATTGAATGGTAGTTCCACTTTTATTTCTTTGAGGAATCTGCATACATTTTCCTATAATCGTTGTAATTTACATTCCTACCAGCAGTGTAAAAGTGTTCCTTTTTCAACACATCCATAGCAACATCTATTATGTTTTGACTTTTTAATTGAGGCCATTCTTACAGGAATGACGTGGTATCTCATTGTGGTTTCAGTTTGCATTCCCCTGATAATTAGTGATATTGAGCATTTTTTCATGTTTGTTGGCTGTTTGTATGTCTTCTTTTGAGAGTTGTCTAGTCATGTCCTTTACCCGCTTTTTGATGGGATTGTTTGATTTTTCTTTCTGATTTGAGTTCCCTGAGGATTCTGGATATTAGTCCTTTGTCACATGCATAGTTTGCAAATATCTTCTCCAACTCTGTAGGTTGTCTGTTTACTTTGCTGATTATTTCTTTTGCTGCAAATAAGTTTTTAAATTAGGTCTTATTTATTTTTGTTTTCATTGTATTGGCTTTGGGGTTCTTAGTCATGTGTTCTTTGCCTAAGCCAATGTCTAGAAAAGTTTTTCGGATGTTATCTTCTAGAATTTTTATGGTTTCAGGTCTTAGATTTAAGTCTTTCATCCATCTGGAGTTGATTTTTCTATAAGGTGAAGATGAGGATCCAGTTTGATTCTTCTACATGTGGCTTACTAGATTTCCCAGCACCATGTATTGAAAAGGGGTTCTTTCTCTGCTTTATGGTTTTGTATGCTTTGTCGAAGACCAGTGGGCTGTATTTACTTTATTTCTTGGTTATCTATTCTGTTCCATTGGTCTCTGTGCCATTTTTATACCAGTACCATGCTGTTTTGGTAACTGTAGCCTTATAGCATAATTTGAAGTCAGGTAATGTTTTGCCTCCAGATTTGTTCTTTTTGCTTAGTATTGCTTGGGCTGTGAAGGCTCTTTTTTGGCTCTGTATGAATTTTAGGATTGTTTTTTCCAGTTCTGTGAAGAATGATGATACTATTTTGATGAGACCATCATAATTTCTTTAAAAAACATTTATCATTTTATAATGACAGAAATGTTTGAAAAACACAGAAAAAATATAAAAAAGAAAATAGTTTATATATCATTGCTAGTAGATAATAAATTTATTATGCATCTAGATGGGGCAGGGGCAGGAAGATAATAGGTATGTAGAGGTCTGAGTATGTGTATAGAGTATGCATGTTGCATAACTGAACTATACTGTACATGTAAGCTCTTGTGCTTATGTTTTATTATATTTCCACATGATTAAAAGTCAACCTGCCAATACTGTTTTATACTATTTTATATAATTTTATCATTCTTAATAAAAAATCACCAAGAAAAGCGTACATATAAGCATAGCTGGCCTAGCAAGCCTCACTTGATAGGTTGCATTTTCCTTCTGGTTTCTTTATGTATGTGTGTGTTGTGGGGGGGGGGGGGGTTGTTTGTTTTTTGTTTTTATTTTTGTTTGAGACAGAATCTCACTCTGTCACCCAGGCTAGAGTGCAGTGGTGCAAGCTTGGCTCATTGTAACCTGCGCTTCTTGGGCTCAAGTGATTCTTCTGTCTCAACCTCCCGAGTAGCTAGGATTACAGGCAAGTGACATTATGTATGGCTAATTTTTATATTTTTAGTAGCTGAGATAACAGGCGAGTGCCACTATGACCGGCTAATTTTTGTATTTTTAGGGTTTCACCATGTTGTCCAGGCTGATCTCAAACTGTTGACCTCAAGCAATTGCCTGCCTCAGCTTCTGAAAATGCTGGGATTACAGGCATGAGCCACCACACCCTGCCCCATTCTGGATTCCTATATAAGTAAAAGGAAACATTTTGTATATGTACCAATAAATTTCTGTTTTCTACCACCTGTCCTACTCTGTTCATCCCACAGAAATCATACTTCCTCTGGAAAATTAGCTGCCATATGACTAGACATATAACTAATTACGTGATTCTCCAGTAGTTCATTCTGACCAACTAAGTGTTCAGTCATGAACCTGTGAATCTAACAGTTTTTCAACTTAATTATGCTGAAATATCTTGTTTTTTCCACTCGTAGACATCTGGCAACCCTCTCAGTAAAAACTGCCTCCCCATCCTGGGACTTGGGAACATATGAACAGGCAGCAATGCAGCCCGCAGTTGCTAAAACACCTTCTGGGCACTGGTTTCTTTGAATTTGACTGCACTTGGCAATTGTTGATTCAGGGCAGTAGTTCTCAATTGGAGGTGATTTTGACCCCAGGTGACATTTGGCAATGTCTGAAGGCATTTTTGATTGTCACAGCTTGGCAAAGAGGTACTGTTAGTATCTGGTGTGTAGTAGCCAAGGACGTGGTCAAATGTCTTGCAATGCATTGGACAGACACCCACAGCAAAAAAATATCAGCTTCAAATATCAGCTCTGCTGAGGTTGAAAAAGCCTAAGTTGAGGGTTCGGTATGACCGGCACTGGGCAGGTGCTGGTCATTAGGCCTACACCTACGTTGGGGAAGCATTAGAGCGTCCATTCTGGGCATGGCTCTGGGAATCTCAAGGATGTTGTATCTAGAGACTTGGTTTCTAGTGGCAAAGAATAGCAAGAAATGAAAAGATTTAAAACATAAGTGAAATTAACAAGATTTCTCTTACTACACCAGCCAGACTTTGTGTGTGTGTGTGTGTGTGTGCATGCGTGCGTGCATGCACGTGTGCACACTTTATATCTGTGAGAGGAAAGAGCTGTTGTCTAAAAGATGGAAGCCAGGTAGAATCCGAGGTTTAGATGTACCACTGCTTGCAAGATCGTCATATTGCTAAGGTCTTGCATTTAGGGCACTTGGAGTACTTTATACCTATTTTCATTTTGCTACAAAATGCTCTCTGGTAAGATCTGAGTTTAGTTTTCAGAGTTACTGGTTGAACCAGGATTATTGGAAGGAGGCGTTCAGCATATTGATTTTTTTTAATGTTAGATAAAGGAACATTTATTTCTAACAGAGGAAATGGCTGTTAACTACCGTAATGGCTTCCTTTACCATTTGGGAAGTTTGCTATTATTGGAGGGCACTAATTATGGCTTAAGCTTGGTACAGTATAAGAAAGATATAAAACGTAGCTGTACTTAGGTGAAGAATGTAAATAGCTGGTGTCTTACTGTCATTGTAGAAATCTGTCCTGGAATTTCTTGAGAGGTAGGTTAAATCATGGGATGGACAAAAGTTGAGACACAAGGATACAGTATAGCACGGCAGTGAAGGGTCTGATGGTTGAACTCACAGCGTAGAATGCTGGTTACAGGCACAGAGGAAGGGGAGATTGGGGAAATGTTGGTCAAAAGACATAAAATCTCAGTTACGAGGAATAAGTTCAAGAGGTGTATCCTACTACATAGTGATAGAGTTAATGACATTGTAGGGCCGCGCACAGTGGCTCATGCCTGTAATCCGAGCACTTTGGGAGGTAGAGGTGGGTGGATCACGAGGTCAGGAGTTCAAGACCAGCCTGGCCAAGATAGTGAAACCTCATCTCTAGTAAAAATACAAAAAAAAAAAAAAAGAAAAATTAGCTGGGTGTGGTGGTGGGCACCTGTAATCTCAGCTACTCAGGAGGCTGAGGCAGAGAATTGCTTGAACCCAGGAGGTGGAGGTTGTGGTAAGCTGAGATAGTGCCACTGCACTCCAGCCTGGGCAACAGAACTAGATTCTGTCTCAAAAAAATAATAACAACATTATAGTTTATACTTGAAAATCTCTAGGAGAGTAGATTTTAAGTGTTTTCAACACATACACACAAATGGCAAGAATGTAAGGTAATACATACGTTAATTAGCTCAATTTAGCTATTCCTCAATGTATACATAGTTTAAAACACCATGTTGTACTCCAAAAATATATAAAATTCTGATTTGTCAGTTAAGGTATACTCTTAACAAGAAAAAATGATAAAACACCTTTTACATCGTAGTTTACAGAAAATGTGCCACCTTAAAATTCTATACTTTTTTTGAAAATGGATATTGAATAATGTCCAACATGAAAATGTAGCAGACCGCTCAGAACTATTCACTAGAGCAAAAAATTTAAAAAGAGAGTCTGAAACAGGAACCACCCTGTGCCTGAGCCCCACAAAGCTTCCACATTCCAAGTCTTCTGGACTGTAAGCATGCCATTTATCTGCTGGGCACCTCAGTTTCCTCATCTGTGAAATGGGCATGACAGTAAACCTTATAGCTTTGTTGTAAAGCATGAGTGTATTAATATGTGTAAAGAACTCAAAAAGGAAGTAGTCAATCATTGTTTGCCTCTAGTGTATTGTTTCTGTTGTATTTTTGAATCTCAGATGTCAGAGACTTGAAAAAAATCTTCAGAAGAAAAGATAACTGTAATGTGATCTGACTTCTATTTTGTTTCTACCACTTAAATAATAAATGATAGGTGTCAGTGCAAAGAGTCGTTGTCAGTGTTACTGAGAATTAAATATAATTGCCAAAGAGAAATGATTTTTTCGTAAAATGAAGTGATTTGAAGATATTCCTAAAGCAAAACTAGTTCTTGTCTCTGTCTCTGATAGAGAGAAGCCAGAGGACCTTTATAGTTTTTCTGTTGAAATGGTATTCACAAACTTATAGTAGGACAGTTTTTCCTTCAGTTTGCATTTTAATTCAGTGGAACTTTATTAGACTGAAATTAAGCAAATCTCAGAGAGGCCTGGAAACATAAATGATTGTAAAATGTTATTGATTCTAAATTGGGCGTTTTGAAAGACAAAGATGAAGGCTAATAGTTTACATTTAGTACTAAATGCTGGCATTCCAATGGAAAAAAAAGACAGCTCGTTTGAATCAAATAATGGGATTTGTTATTTAGATAATATAATAAGTTAGTGAAAAGAGCTAACTTGTAATAGATTTGTTAAGCCATAAAGTTTCATTTCTTTGACCAACCTATTGTCAAAATATTCACAGATAACTTCATTTACAAGAAAATTAAATGAAAGAACTATTTCTTTTAAAGTTAGATGTGGATTTTCTCTATTTAGGGAGGGGTTGAAAATGTCACGTCAGTGGATCTGGCTGTGATCCGACATCTTAATCCTGTTTTAATTATGGGTTCTTTGCTACTTCTGATTTTATAGTTATATATGACTGACATTCAGACATTCATAGTAATTTTTTAAACATGTAATTTTACATAAGAGTCCCTTCAATGTGACCTTAGGATAAGAGTCTCTAGATATAATTATAGAGAGGAAGGAACTACTGACCTAGAGTGAGTTGATCATTTCCAGGGATATCTTGTTCTCAAATTTTCCAGTTGAACACTGTGGTAGTTTCAGAATTCTACAAGCTTAAGAGGAATACAGAAGGGAGATCCACAAAGATTCTCATGTGGATTCTCATGTGGATTCTCACTTGTCTGTTCCCACTGCTGTATATTTGAAAACACTAGGGACCAAATAAGATTAACCACATACTTCTCCCTGGAGACCTGAACCCTAAATATGCCTTTTGCCACCATACTCTGTGTTTCTTGAGAGCAGTATGCTTGCAGCTAGGTGTCATTTGTCAAATGTGACATGAATATTTGTTGTGCATAATCATTTTTATTTAGGTTTAAAATTTTAATGGCAGTGAGTTATACTACCTAAAGATGCAGGCTGAAAGCATGAGTTTTGACAAAGTGAAATTTCATTTGATGATATCCATTATAAATCATTTTTCTGTAACTTTAAAATAACATTTCATTTCTTTAGTGCTCTGTGTCTTATTAACAAACTTTACCAGTAGTATTTTTTCCGTAGTAAATGATAGGTCTTAAATTACATATGCCAAGTATTTTCCTGAAATTTTAAGACATTTCTACACTAAGCTCTGTGTCTTCATCTGTAAGGTGAAGATGTTAAGACTCTGTTATCTTGAAGATCTCTTCTGAGACCCAGGATACACTAAGTCTAATGTCCAGCCTTTTTTATTATGGAGAATATCCTGCTGAATTTCCAAAGGCTTACAAGGTGTTTCAAATTGCATCACTCCAACTTGCCAAACAATCCTCTCTGTTGACCACGACCAACTATTATTCCCTGAGGCCTCTTCCCCTGCTCCATGCGTGGGACTGTGGCTCCTTGCAGAGAGTGAAGACCAGCCTTTGCCTACCAGGAGCCGAATAGAGCTGTTAGAGGTCCAGTCATCCTGTCCTGCTGATTGCATCTGTGTCTTGTCATCTGAGAAAGTGAAATATTAATCTGCTTTCTTCTCTTCACTCTTTTCATGTGTATTCCCCTAACAGAAAGGAGAACCTGACTGCTGTGCACTCTCCCTGGAGACCACTGAGCAGCTCACCTTTGAGATCCCCCTGAATGATTCAGGTTCTGCTGGCCTCGGGGTGAGCTTGAAAGGGAACAAATCCAGAGAAACTGGAACAGACTTGGGGATTTTTATCAAATCCATCATTCATGGAGGTGCTGCTTTTAAGGTGAGTAGGAATGACATTTGCACATCCTTTGAGAATGCCCTTGGAGATGTGACTGTTGTACTTGGAGAATGAATGGAGAAAGTGTCTGACGACTTGAGGCCACTGAGGTTTTCCTGCCAGATACGGAAAATATGTGTATGAACAGATCTGGGGAATAATTGGCTGCTGTTTTTGTACCTTAACTGGTTATTTTTACTTCCTAGAATTAGCTCTAAAAACCCATCATGATTAGCATTCTTTTTTGCATACTTTTTATTACTCCATTAGGATTCCTCTGAATTTGTGAACTGACAAGAGTTGAGCCTAAAAATACACAATCAGAAAAACAGAACTAAAAACAAGTAAACATAAAGGCAGCAAATAAGACAATTGCGCTTGCAAGAATCAAAGCTCAGTGGAGCCTGAGAGTGATTGTAGTATAAATTAAAGGCCATTTATCACATTTTATACACTTGAAGAAAACCATGGTGCCTGGAATGTATATTTCCTTTTGAACACTTGGAGAAGCTTAGAGGTGTCCAGAAAAAGAAAGAAGATCATGCTTCTGTCCTTTCACCTCAGGGTAAGCAATGTGTTAATGACTATTAATACAGTGTACTAGTTAGCGAGAGGGACCGTGTTCAAGTCCAGGTCACTCCTTGCTACCTAAGTGGAAATGTAGGCCAGGGACTTGACCAGCTGTCTCCTATTTCCTCACCTGTAGAATGGTGATAATAAGTAATACCTACTTCATAGGCTTCTGATATTAAGTAAATTAATGCACACAATGTGATGAAAACAATAAAGTGATTTTAGGGTAAGGATACATGTTTGCACTTCTCATCACCATCTTTTTTATCTCATATCGTGCAAGGTTTGAATTCTGCCTTGCCTGCTCTCTCCCTCTGTGAATGTAGGTAAGCTGCTCATCCTTGACATGCCTCAGTTTCCTCACTTGTGAAATTAGCAGTACCTGCCTCCTCATGCTGCTGTTAAGACCAAAAGAGACAATATGTGTCAAGTGCTTAGCACAGTGCCTGGCACCAGCTGCTGATAAATGTTAGCTATCTGAAAATAATCTTGATATGAATAATGTCTGCCTTCTCCCACAGCAAAGCCAAGAAGGCCCTGTTAGACTATACAGAACACCCCTGCACCTAGAATTCTGGTTCTGTTGAAGCCCCTGTCTTCTCACAGTTAGCCTTCCACTTTTGTTTCAGACTAGACATGGGGATAATGCCTTTTTCGTTGGGAAATAAATGCACTCTGGATAGACACCTCTTTACCTTACTCCTTGGTTTAGTTAGCTTTTGTCCCATAATAAATAATCATAATTTTTCAGTAATATACATCAATAAGCCTTTATTTTTCTCATAGCTCTTTGCAGGGGAGCTGGGGTATAGGAAGGATTCTGATTCAGGCTATTGTCTCTTGATCCCACTGTAACTATGGTGACCTGAGTGTGCTCCACTTTTTCTGAGATGGAGTCTCGCTCAGTCACCCAGGCTGGAGTGCACTGGCATGATCTCGGCTCACTGCAACCTCCACCTCCAGGGTTCAATCAATTCTCCTGCCTCAGCTGCCCAAGCAGCTGGGACTACAGGCATGCACCACCACGCCCAGCTAATTCTTGTATTTTTACTAGAAATAGAGTTTCACCATATTGGCCAGACTGGTCTCGATCTCCTGACTTCATGATCCACCCATCTCAGCCACCCAAAGTGCTGGGATTAAAGGTGTGAGCCACTATGCCCAGCCTAAGTGTGCCCCCCTTCTTTCTCCTGCTCCTTGGATCAGCTGGCTAGCTGGGTCATGTCCCTCTCATTCCTCAAGGTGTCAGAGGGCCAGCAGCCGTGGGTGAATCTTCACAATGCCCAGGTTCCAAACTGGCACATTGTCACCCCTCACATAGACCACTGGTCAAAGCAACTCATATGGCTGAGTCCAAGGTTAAGCAGTAGAAAACACACTCCATCCACGATGAAGCTATGGCAAAGATGAGGATGCAGAGAAGAGTAAAGAATTGAGTCGAATCATTTAATCTATAAAACTGGCTCAGAAATATGTAACCAGGAGCAAAAGAGAAATAATAGTAACAGCAACAACAACAACAACAATAGCAATGAACGTTTATTGTGCTTAGTATATGCTGGACACTAGGGTAGGTGTTTTATATGGATTCTCTAACTTTATTTTTCACATTTACATTGGATCGTTTTCAGGCCGTTTTATCAAAGTGGAAATTACAGATGAGAGCCTTTCCTGCCTTTCCTATGGTCAGATAGCCAGGAATTACTTTAAGATTTGAATCCAAGCAGTCTGACTCCAGAGCGTGTGTTATGCTGCACTGAAATGAAGGCTCTTCCATATGATCCATTCACGCTGTTAGAGAGCAGGGCCCAGTGGACTGGGGCTGTCTTGTATGGTGCTGTCATCCTTAGCCAAGCCGTCTAAATATGTGGTAGGTTTGAGGATCAGTTCTTGGTCATGTTTGTGGATACCAGCTTGAAATTCTTCTTCTTATTCCTAATGACAGCTCTATTTGCAGAATTTATTCCAAGTAAAATTGAAATGGAGATGACTTTTTGGAAATTAAAAGCAAACATCTTAGCTTTCTTTATGGGCACTAACTTAAGCTCAAGCAGTTATTGGCAAGCAGGTTACTATGCATGTCCATGTTTGCGTAAGTGAGCATCTCCTTACCTAAGCAATTTCTAACAGTCCTGTTTCTTGCAGAAAGATTTCACTTTCCATTTATGTAAATTTCTTTCCTGACACTGGTCTGCTGAGTCAGACGATCACACCATTAAAAACCACTGGACAGCATATTTATAGCTGATCTTAAACAGCAAAAGGCATCAATCATGAACTTAGCCTTCTTGTGAATGTTTAGTATCCATTTGTCTTGTTTACCTTTTGCAGTGTAAAGGGTAGAGGCCTGAGATTTGTTCACAAGAAATCTGATTAACCAGGGAAAAAAAAGTATTTTTCCATTCTTCTACTGCTATTCCAGTAATCCACTGTTACTCCTAGCACATTCCCACCGGTTCTGTGATTCAGGATTCTGTCTTAGGAAAATTGTTTTGAGACTTTGTTCCTGTCCCTGTTGAGAGGTTACAAATGTAACAGACCACAGTGTCCCTGGGGCAGAGGAGAGATAAGCATTGGGAACATCTACCTCAGCATCTGGCCCTAGGTTTTTACCTGAAATCAACAAAATAATCTCTCAACCAGAGCACAAGCTTTTTCTCCTGTCCCTTCATACCACTAATTAGTCCTCAAGGTGTTTTTCCCTTTACAGAAGGTGGATTTTTTGAAAACTAAACTACTTTGAAAGATATGACCAAATTCTTCTGTGCATTCTGTGTGCTGGATTCTCCTGGGGGCTTCCGTTGGTATAAACAAAGATAGGCTACTTCTTGCCAGATGTAAAACCCCTGAATAACTTGACTCTAATTGAGGACCTTGTTTTTTTTTTTTTTTTTTTTTTCTTAACTCTCAGGCTACTGCTTTCTGTCACGTCATCTCTTGTTTGAGTTGTTTCTAATAGAGATATAAATCTCTCTATTTGGAAACAAGAGCAGCCAGCTACTCTAGGACACCCTCTTGGAAGGAAGTCCCTGACTCATTCTAAAAACCAACTGAACAATATTTTTACCCTTCTCAGAATTACTCAAATGCTTAATCTCATCTTGATATTTAACTTTATGTCTGTACATTAAGAAACAAAGCCCAGGAACTCTTCTCTGCATGCGTCAGGCTGCAACACTTTAGATTATAGCTGATTTGTCATACAAAGCTCTTCATAGCCGCCTCTGAAGCATAACTTGTAGCTATGCCTCTTAGTGTACTATGTGGCCATTGACCATAACAGCAAAATATTACTTCTTGAAGCGTTGATGCTAATATGCTTAAGCATTAGCATGCATTATATGTTTGTGGTTTCATTTAGTTTCTGTCTTTCTTCCTGGGCATTTGCCCCTGACATACAGTGTGATTGCTTCTAGAACTAAAATATACTAAATACAAGCATATATGTCAACTGCTCCTGAAAGAATTATGAGCAGAATGAAATTATGACATCCACGAGAATGATTTTCTAAAATTCTGCTTTTGTGGTTGAAATTTAAAGTGAATGTGGTGGTGGTATTGCTGTTAAGTAAAAAGAAGTATCGTCTTTGCTGCAGTTAGAAAAAATACCTTGAGATTGCTTATACCCATTACTGGAGACAGTAAAAGAAGAAAAAAGAAAAATATCTTGAGAAAAATACTGCCTTTTCCCTAAATCCACATCAAAATTTGCTTTTTCTGTTTTCCAGGAAAGCAGAAATAAAGTCTCAATGATCAGTCTGAAGATGTTAAATATTTTTATGTTCATTTGCTAAACATTTTAAATTCATTTTGAGATCAATGGTTTTTTCCTTTGCTTTGCTTTTCATGTACCATATTTACTGAAATTTTGTAGTAAAAAATCAGTTGTACATCTATTGATTATACTTCCTTAAGCTGCTTGTTTTGCTACCCTAAAGCTTTACTTTAGAAATGTATACAGAGCTAGAATAGTGACATATATATATATATATATATATATATATATATATATATAAATAATTGCACTTTAGGTTCTGGGGTACATCTGAAGAACATGCGGGATTGTTGCATAGGTACATACATGGCAATGTGGTTTGCTGCCTCCATCCCCATCACTTATATCTGGCATCACTTCCCATGTTATCCCTCCCCAACTCCCTACCCCCCACTGTCCCCCCCTAGTCCCTCCCCACGGACCTCAGTGTGTGATGCTCCCCTCCCTGTGTCCATGTGTTCTCATTGTTCAACACCCGCCTATGAGTGAGAACATGCAGTGTTTGATTTTCTGTTCTTGTATCAGTTTGCTGAGAATGATGGTTTCCAGGTTCATCCATGTCCCTACAAAGGTCACGAACTTATTGTTTTTTATAGCTGCATAATATTCCATGGTGTATATGTGCCACATTTTCCCTGTCCAGTCTATCATCGATGGGCATTTGGGTTGCTTCCAAGTCTTTGATATTGTAAACAGTGCTGCAACAAACATACGTGTGCATATGTCTTTATAATAGAACAATTTATAATCCTTTGGATATATACCCAGTAATGGGATTGCTGGGTCAAATAGAATTTCTATTTCTAGGTCCTTGAGGAATCGCCACACTGTCTTCCAC
>CAUYLG010019652.1:0-24095 GCA_963573385.1 Cacajao melanocephalus
AACATGATGAAACTCCATCTCTACTAAAAATACAAAAACTAACTGGGTGTGGGAGTGCGTGCCTGTAGTTCCAGCTACTTAGGAGGCTGAGGCAGGAGAATCACTTGAACCTGGAAGACAGAGGTTGCAGTGAGCCAAGATCGGGACAGTGTACCCCAACCTTGGTGACAGAGCAAGACTCCATCTCAAACAAACAAACAAAAAAAACAACAACAAAAAAAACACCTTTCCTACATGGATTTGGATATTGTGAAAATTTAGGTAGCTTTAGAATAACCAGAAGCTGCCTGCTTTACCTAGTCTGAGATTTTCAGAGGAGAGGATGTTGACAGATGGTTTTCCTCTCAAAGAAACCTCCACTGCTTTACCCAACCTTTTCCCAATGAACAGAAATCAGGGATCATAACACCCTAGACAATCCTAGGAAGAATGAAATAGCACAGCATCTGCGAAAGGACCACAAACATAGTCAGCACATCTTGACTCTCAAGAGCTCCATGACCCCAGGATAGGTTTGTCCTGTGACAGAAAGGACTTCACCATCCCTGGGCCCACTCAGTGATCATGTCAATCAGAATGCTTCTCCACCCCCACACATTTTCAAGTACCACTCACTACTGTGCGTTGAGAAATGTGTCAGGCTCCAATCTAGTACTGGATGAACAAATGAGGAAACTGAGGCTCAGAGACAAAAATATCAGTTAACATAGTGTATACAACTTGGATCTAGGTCCTTTGCCCCCCCACCCCGCACCCCCATCTCCTGTCTTGCACTCATGTCATGCACAGAACAGTTGAAGTAATTTATTTCAATGCCAATCTTGAAAGAAAATTGAAATGGCAAAAATCCAATTAACTTGAGATATATATATATTTAGATTCCTAGATATAGAATGAAAGCTTCGTAAAGGCAGGGGCTTTTAATCTTTTGTTCACTGCTGTGTTTCCATTTCTTAAAATGCTGTCTTGGTACATAAGAGACCCTCAGTAAATTTATTGATTTAGTGCATGGGCACACTGTAATTTATAGGTAATGCTCATGACTGATACTTACATTTAGTTGATCAGTATTTGTGTAGGAAATCACTGAATTCTTTGGAATTTTGCTTACATGAACTTATTTCATAAGTTACTTGGAATCAAATAATACTCTATAGAAAAAATCATGTTTGTAATGAGTTCTCACTGGCTAGAATATGATATTAGGAGTATTAATAAGATACTAATAACTTTGTCATTGCCAGTTGAATACCCTGCCTATGACATTTTTTGTTCATGTGTGTATATACATATGTATGTTTGTGTATGTATACGTGTGTGTGTGTGTTTGTGTGTGTGTGTGTGTATATATATATATATATATATTTTTTTTTTTGAGGCAAGGTTTCACTCCCATCATCCAGGCTGAAGTGTAATGGTGTGATTTCTCCTCTCTGAAACCTACCTCCCAATCCCAAACTGAAGCGATTCTCCTGCCTCAGCCTCTCAAGTAGCTGGGACTATGGGAATGTACCACCATGCCTGGCTAACTTTTGTATTTTTCTGTAGAAACAGGGTTTTGGCATGTTGCCCAAAGTGGTCTCGAACTCCTGAGCTCAAGTGATCCCCCTGACTTGGCCTCCCAAAGTGCTGGGATTACAGGTGTGAGCCACCTTGCTTGGCCTGTTGTTGTATATTTGTAATGCTGATCGTAAAGGTAGCACAAATATGAAACCCATCATAGCTAGAAGTTTATTACTTGTGTTGAGAGTTTAAAGTTCTGATTCCCCAAAGGAGAAAGAACGGGAAGAAAACCTTGCCCCTTGATAACTGTGGCAATACCGGCCCCCTAGGTTGGAGAGTACTGGTTTCTCTTGTAATGCAGGAGTACTTATGCCCTTGCCACTAGTTATTAATAGTAGAACATCATATAGGGCATCTGTATGTAATAAGGTACATGCAAGTTTGTGGGGTTCCTAAGAACATGAAAATGTCTGGTAACATTATTCCAGGAAATTCAGTGATGTGTGCAGTCTCATCTTCATTCACAACTTGATAGTTACTACTCATGACTTCTGTTTGTTTATATTGGGACCAAGTTAGAAAAGGATTGAGTTATTTGGAGTCCCTTCCCATTTGGGGAGGGGTGAGACATAGCATCCTTATCACCCATGACATTTCTCAACTTTCTTAGGAACATTAGTCCCTCCCAGTAGCCTTTCAGAAGCGCTGTGTTTTGGGAAAACCTGATTCCAAGTTTGATTTACACCTGACTACCAGTCGTAGACTAAGCCAGTGTTTCTCAGCCTTTGATTTGGAGCTTAAAAAAAAAAACTGCAGATGGCCAAGCAAATCCCCAGAGTTTCTGATTCTGTGTGTCTTGGGTGGTGCAGGTTACCTGCAATTTTGAAAAGCATCCCAGGGGATTGTAATGAGTCTTCAAATGGAGTCAGTTTGCAGTGACTGCTGTTTCTGGTCCTGCAGCCCTGATTGTACAACAGTGTGCAGTCAGCAAAGCCCTGAGGCCAAGAACTGAAACGCATTTTTAAATGAATGTTTGCACTGTACTGACCTCCCAGGAAACCTCTTGAAATCATTATTGAAGGACAAGCACATGAGACCAGCATTTCCCAGAGTGTTTCCTGAAGGTTACTAGTTGTGAGATAATTTTTGAAAAATAACTTTGTGATCAAATAACTTGTGATCAAAAATATTGTACCATGGATTCCTCTTTTGTAGGATACAGTGTACCTTAGGCTATGAAGGTTCTGGGAGTTCTAAAGTAAAGAAGTTTTGTTTAACCTCTGGGTTCCCAGCTTGCTTCTCCACAGAACCCATTTCCAGCCAGACATTTCTCAACCTTCTTAGGTACCATGCCCATCCAGTAGCCTTTGAGAAGTGCTGCATTTTGAGAAAACCCGATTCCAAGTTTGAGTTACACCTCACTACCAGTCGTAGACTAAGCCACTATCTCTCACCTTTTGATTTGGAGCTTTAAAAAACTACAGATGGCCAAACCCATCCCCAGAGGTTCTGAGTCTGTGTGTCTGGGGTGGTGCCAACCTGAAATTTTGAAAAGTGTCCCGGGGATCTTACGTGTTCTAGAGGTAGAGAATTACTACATTTAGGAGAGTTGTCTAAATTCTGTTTATTTTTTTCTATAAGGATACAGTGTGTATCTGCATCCTTTTACAGCTCTGTGTGTGTGTGTGTGTGTGTGTGTGTGTATGTATGTATGTGTTTCCCCCAACGCTCCCGAGATGGATTCTTTTTCTATTGCCCAGGCTGGAGTGTAATGGCATGGTCTTGGCTCACTGCCACCTCCCCCTCCCAGGTTTAAGCCATTCTTTTGCTTCAGCTTCCCAAGTAGCTGGGATTACACTCAACACCATGCCAGGATAATTTTTGTTTTTTTTTTGTAGAGATGGCATTTCACCATGTTGGCCAGGTTGGTCTCAAACTCCTGACCTCATGTGATCCGCCCGCCCTGGCCTCCCAAAGTGCTGGGATTACAGGTATGAACCACTTCACTCAGCCCCACTTTATAACTCTTTTTGACGTTAAGCATGTTTCCTAGGGGAAGTTGGTTTCATGTTGAAAGAAAACTGCAGTGATATGGGGACTCTGCCTGCTGTTCCCAGCCTGGTCACTGGCACGATTCCATTGTAAATCTGGACTTGCAGGTTAATTTGTGATGTAAAGAAGCAGTAAAGAGGGTCAGTGCTGTTGAAGGGGTTTCCTGAGCTCCTCAGGGCAGATGCTACTGGGACCTGGAACTCTGGTTGCTCAATACAAATGATAATTTGGTAACATGGCAGTTAAATTGAAGCTTTCTTGGAGAAATGTTCTTGGTATCGGTTCTTCTCATTTTACATCTCATGGCCTAATACATTCTAGGATCTCCATTCCTCGGCATCATGCCATGAGAAGCCAGGCAGGAAGTAGCTCAATAAGATTAGTGGGTTTTTAGAATTCCTATTCAAGGAATTAATATGGGGGTAGTAAAGTGGTATGGCAGAGCCCACATGCTTCTCTGATGATTTTTTTTTTCAAGAAACAGCTCAGATAACATCCAAGGTGGAGACGAAGTCAGAGAAATCTACCGATGCTGTGAAGATTGTCTCACTGCTTGTGGGAAATGCCCAGGTAGCTGTAGGTTTTATCAGAGGCAAGAGAATCAGGTTTGTGCTTTTGTGACCCATGAGTGCTTTGATGAGGACATTTGTGCCTTCCCTTCTTTCAGTCCCTTGTAGTCACTCACCTTGCCACGAAACTTACGCCAGGATTTACTAGAGAGGGTCAACTCAAATGGCAAGCAGCTCTTTCCAGTTAACTTGTGGTTGGAGGTGAGAACCTTTTCCTAGCTGCGTTCTCTCTTAATAGTGCTCTGAAGTGATTTGCCTAAGGGTGGAACAGAAGAGAGGAAAGGTGAGCCAAGCACTATGAGTGTTCCAAGCACTGTATAATCTATTTTACATATGTAATTCTCTCATTTATTCTCTTTAATAACCCTGGGAAGTACTTCTTGGTAGTTCTTTATGGAAAGATGAAACCCAGCAGTTCAGGGAGATAAAATAATTTAAATAACTTGTCCAGGGATACACAACCAGAGAGTGAGAGGGCTGGAATGCAGACTTAAGTCTATCGAGTTCCGAAGTCCACTTTGAGGTCCCCTGCCCCATCCTGCTGTCTATGGCTGGTAGCTGTGACAGTGTCACCTTCCCTTGCTTCAGAATATCTTCTTTGCTGTTGAGCTGGATGGCAAGCCCTTAATTCTGTTGGAATAAAAATAATAGAGATGACTTATAACTGATGCTTGAATCCTTACCCTTATGCTGCTATCAGCCTTGCACTGCAACTCTTAGCAGTCATTCTAGGACATACTGTGAAAGAAAAGAATATGGTAGCCAGTCCGAGGATCTTTGCATTTGCTTCCACTAAGTATATTTAGATTATCTTCAATTTCCGTATAGTCAATTAGTAGTGTTTATTACCAGTGCTTTGTGTCTAGCATTTAGTGGTGTTAGCTAGAGTTTTATAATGGCATAAACGATTCCCTGGAGGAAATAAGATATCAGCATGTGATACAAAGCATTAGTAAAATAAATATTAATCCAAGGTTTACCATCAGCCTAGTTAATTCAAATTCCAAGCTAAGCCTCACTGTGTCAAAAAAAAAAATTACTCTTTTTCAGCCCACTTTGACATTCTAATATGAAAATCACCATAGACTTGCAAAGGCACAGTATGAGTAATATTAACTGGCTCCCTAACTTAATTACAGAATACCAATAACATTGCCTGGGGCCACATGACTCTAAGCTTTCAGGCTTAGGGATCACAAGATTTCCCAAATGTTAGCTCTGGGAGGTGGTCGTTTAGTTTGACTAGTATGTTCTGCAGATGAAAAGGTAGGTAGAGGATCAGCAGAGGTAGAGAAATCTTTCAAAAATCACAAGGCTGGGTGGGTTCCAAGAATGGTCTTTTTACTACTTATTTTGTCACTTTAGTGTTGCCTTTAATTGGAGTATTTTTAAGAAACACTTGGGCTGCGTCTATTAATATAGCGAACTATTAGGTGTGGCTAAGATTGTGCTTATGTGTCATTCAGTCTCAACTGAGCAACATAAAGATGCCCCAGAGACTGCAGGCTGCATAGAGTGATGGCTGTCAGTGTTCAGCCTCATTGGTCTGAGTTCTCTCAAACTCAGAGTAAGAGCAGGTGGCCAACAGATTTTGGAAGCCTTTAAAATATTATTCTAGTTGCCCAGTTACTGCAGATCAATCATTTTTTTGTTGGCAGTTCCAATCCATATGTGCAAGCTTTGTGGCTGATGCCAGGTAGCAGTAAGAAGAATGAAGAGTTTAAGCTGAAACTGAATGTCTAAAAATGAGCCTAATCCTGAGTAAGGCTTGTCATCAAAGTAATTAGTAGTTGAAGATTTTAATGAAAAGTGAATGTATTCTCTGCTGCTATGTTGTTGTGAATTAAACTTATCCTTAGCAGAAAATACTCAGATTTGGTAGCCTAACACATTATGCAAAAGGGTCAGTCAGAATGGAATCAAAAGACTATACTCTTAATGCTATAAGCTGATCTGGGTACTATATATAGGCCATAATTTTGCATTAGATTTAATGTAGCTTAAATTTTTTTTTTTCTCAAGACATTCCCAGATAAGCAAAAGCTGAGGAAGTTTGTTACCACTAGACCTGTCTACAACAAATGCAAAGGGACTTCTGCAAGCTACAATGAAAAGATGCTAGAGAATAACTCAAATATGTACAAAGAAAAAAGTATATCAGTGTAGATAATACATGGACAGTTATAAAAGCTAACATTGTTGTAACCATGGCTTGGAACTCTACTTTTTGCCTTCTACATGATTTAAGAGAATATGGATTTTTTAAAAACAGTTATTGGTTTATGTTTCTGGATACACAGTGTACAAGTATATGATATTCCCCTTTAGCTTTATTGAAGCACGATTGACAAAAAATACATGTATTTAAAGTGTAAAAAAAATAATTTTGTCTCCAATGTTTATGTGTCCCTGTCAGTGGTTGCCCTAGGTGTCTAATTTGGCTGTTAGCCCATTCCACTTACTGGGACTTCAGCTGAGAAATTAATTGCAGTACCTCAAAATGGGACCTGCTCAAATGGCTGCCTTTCTCCAAGTGAGCTTGTCATTTGGTACTCTTTTTACTACAAGTGACAGAAAATCCAGCTCATACTGGCTCTAGCATATAAGAGAATGTGTTGGCTTATATACATACAGAGGGGCCAGTGATTTCTAGGGTGCTTCAATCCAGGGACTCAGATTCCTTGGTTTTGCTCTTTATTGTAGCTTGCCTTTTTAGCTAATGGTAGTAAAGGCTACAGCATCTCTAAATTTAAGTCTAGCTGAAGAGCTAGCCTGCCTCTCTCATCTTTCCAGCAGATTCAAAGACTGACTCTCACTGGCTTTGACTGAGTCATATGTCTATCTCTAAACCAATCTTTTTGACGGGGTGGATTGAATTACACTCAGTTGACCAGCTCTTTGTCATGTGTATCATACCTGAAGCCAGATGATTTTCTTCACACATGAGCTAGAGAAAATGTTGGTTTTACTAGGTGCCCTCAGGCTTTTTAAATTAAAGTGTCAGGACTTTGAGGAAAAAGGGGCAATAAAGGTTTTTTTTCCTTAACCTGCAGTGTACAGTTTTGCTCACGTACAAGTTTTATATTATCTAAGTAGTCTTTCATCAGAAGTGCTGATGTTTTTTCCTCATAAGGTTTGTTTGTTGGTGTCTTTGAATTATCTGTGAAAACATAAATTGTATTATTCTGGTTGGTTGCATTCGCCAGGGCGATATTTAAAATCCCAGTGAATGTAACGATATAGTAACTTGCAGTGCCTAGTTATAGCCATGGGCTTCCTGAGAAAGGGTCAAGTTACAGGACATTACTATCTGCAAGCTGAAACATCATATATATGTATATAACATATGTATATACATAAATGTATATGTATAATATATACACATCATACATATATACATATATATATCATAGGCCATAAATTTGCATTAGATTCAATGCAGCTTAGAATTTTTTTTTTCCTCAAGACATTCCCAGATGAACAAAAGCTGAAGGAGTTTGTTACTACTGGACCTGTCCTACAAGAAATGCAAAGGGACAAATCTATATATGTATATATGTTACATACACATATGATATATGATACATATATGTATATATAGATTTATTCCAGCAGTTCTAGGACTCATTTGGGTAATCGAGATAGCTCAAATAGAGCCTGGGCTGGTAGGTGATCATTTTTAAGAACAATTGTATATAAGCTTTTGCATCTGAATTATTTTCCTGTTAACTAAGATGAATAATTTTCTAAATTGAGAAAATCGAAATAATTTTCTAAATTGAGAAAATTAGAATAAATTGCTTAATCCTTTGAACTTATAGTGAGCTTACCATTTAAAAATATCTACAACAGCAACTTTCTGTCGGCATGTCAAGAGACTGATCTAACCATACCAGGATAATGCTACATTTTTATTCTCTGATTTATAGGCCTTGGGTCCCCAGAAAGTGAAATTATTAATACGTATTAGTATGTTGTTGATAGTCAGTAGCTGATGTATAGTTAGAGAAGCCCAGACTTCAATAAAAGTATTTGTCATTGTAAGTGACTGGTGTTTTCTTTTTTTTTTTTTTTTTAAATGGAGTCTCACTCTGTTGCCAGGCTGCAGTACAGTGGTGTGATCTCGGCTCACTGTAACCTTTGACTCCCTGGTTGAAGTGATTCTCCTGCTTCAGCCTCCAGAGTGACAGGTTTTTAAAACAAAACAAAATTTGTATTTCACAATTAATATGTTGTGCAGTTCTGCCACAAATTAATAAAACATTTGAATTTGGGGACTTTAAGAGGACATTATTTGAACTTTATCCTTAGTTTTTACTAATAGCAAAGTGGGTGAGAGAGGATATCAAAATTTTGTAATTGATTATGAAATTATGAGTCGGACCTGAATATGCTATTTATTTCTGGAAGTGCTACCTGCTCTCCTGTTCCTCCCCAATCCTAGCTGCTTTTAAGATTTTATATTTGAGTTTCGGAAGCTTTACTGTAATGGCCTTTGGTGTATTTTATTTACATTTCTCTTAATTGTGGTTCATGGAGCTTGTTGGATCTCTGGCTTGATATCTTTCATCAGTTTTAGAAAACTCTTGGTGCCTATCTCTGTAGCGATTGCTTCTTTCTCATTATTTTTCTCTTTTCCTTTTGGAATAATAGTTACATGTATATACTTTCATCCAAGTGTCTTATATGTGACTTAAGCTCTTTCCCGTATTTATAGTTCTTTTGTTTTTCTCTCTGCTTCTGATTAGGTTTTTTTCTGCTGACGCCTGTTTCACTCCAGTAAAAGTTTTCTGCGTCCATCCTCCTTTTAAACCTATCGAGTTTTTAATTTCAATTATTATATTTCAGTTTTCCTATTTTTTTTTATAGATTCTAGGTATCTGGTAAGATTCTTTATCTTTAATATATTTTCTTGAACATAGAATTTTACTATTAATACAATTACTATTTTGATAAATAAAATAACTAGATTGCCAGTGAGTCTAAGTATTACCAGTTTTTTATCTTGGTTTTGGTAATTTCTTCTTGTTTTTCGTCATACTTTGTAAGTTTTTATTAAGTGTCTGACATTGCATGTGAGCATTTTTAGGATCTCTGGATGATGTTACAGTCATCCAGGGAGGTTTTATTTTCTTTCTTTTAGGCAGTAGGATAAAGCTGTTCATCTAGATTCAATCAGCAATTAGGACGATTGGAATGGAGTTTCAGGTTAGTCTGTTTTTGTTTGGTTTATTCCTGAGGTATAACCCATTGAGAGTCTCAGCAGAAAGCCTGAAGTATTTATATTTACCAGGACTCTTTGTCCATGGTAGGTCCCAAATGTCAACTCCTAAGCTGAGGGACATGGCCATAAAGTCAGCTTAGCTTTTTAGCCTCTTAGCAGAAGCTTTCTGCTTATTTTCTGCTCCTTTTACAACTCATAGCTTTGGAGTACAAAGGCTGGAAAGAATGTTTGGTTCTTTTTTCTGAAGCTGTCTTTTCTCTCAGATCTTTGTGCCCCACTTTCTGGCTGCACTGGTAGTCCCAGATTTCATTTTTCATCTCCCCACCCCAGTGAGACTACTCCAGGCTTTGGGCTGCAGCTGTCTGCTTGGCCAGTGTGGCCTGGCCAGGAATTGGCGAATGCTCCGAAAAGTGCAAGCATTACAAAGGAGGATCTCACCTCAGGATGTTTGCCTTTGCCCCTGAAGTTTTGCATGCCTTGATGCAAGACCAAAGTCTGCAAATAGCAGCTACTCCTCCTCTTCCTCCTCCTTTCTGTCCTTTCCCTTCTGTCTTCTTCATCCAGCTTTTGTAATTGTTCTGAGTGGGAAGCTTAGTGTGATATTACCATGACTTTTTAAAATTCTTACGCAATCCAAGTTTTTCTATGAATGCAATATGTATGGTAATATTATCTATTCATATCAAGGTTTTCCTTTGGGAAAAGAGGGTAGACAAATACTATAACTGTTTTAGGTTAAAATCATGGTATATGCTATTAGTATTTATCCATTAACTTTTTGTTAAATCAGTTTTGAACATGCTAAAAGCTGAGGACACTGCTGTGAACTAAATAGGTATAATCCCTGCCCTTGGCTGAGAATCTTATAGTCTGGTAGAGACAAATACCTTTGTGTCCCTTTCTGTCTCTATTTGAATCTACATCTAGATATAATTCCAAATTATTGTAAGAGCTACAAAGGAAAAGTAAAATGAATTATGAAGGAGACTTAGAAGAGTGACTTAATTTACACCAGGGGAAAGTTTTTAGAGAATATGCCCCTTCGGAGGTGTAGGCTGAGAGCTGTAGTGAAAAGCAATTAGCCAGAGCCTTCTAGAAGAAACAGCATATGTGCTGCCGACCCTGTCAGCCAAGAACTTGGTTCATTCACAGAACTGAAAAAATGCCAGTGAGGCTTTCAGCAGTGTAGAGGATATGTAGGGAGTGGGAACAGAGGAAAGTGATGGGAGCTGAATTTGGAGCTGGGGCCAGATCACACTGTGCCTTTTAGTCCATGCTAAGGATTTTAGAGTTTCTCTTAAATGATGTGGGAAGCCATTGCAGGGTTTGGAGTACAGGGCGCTTTGATGGTTGAAATTTAATACTCTCGGCTGAGTTTGGTGGATAGGCCCAAGTTTGTAAAACTTCCTGAATGAGTCAGGGTGCCGTGATTCATTACTGATTCTCAGCACTTTGGGATGTTGAGGCAGGAGGATCACTTGAGGCTGGGAGTTTGAGACCAGCCCAGTCAACATAGCAAGACCCCAAGAGAAAGTACGGTGTAAGGAAGGGGAGAGGGTTGTTCACACGGTCGGTGTGGTCTTTAGATCAGGTAGGATAAAGATGTAAAAATGTTGGGATTTGGCAATATGGAAATCAGGGGTGACCTTCAGAAAGACAGTTTGAGTGGAGTGGTGGAGGCAGATGTCAGAAGTCAGACTGAAGAATCAGGAGAGAGAAAATAGAGACAGTTTGGGTGAATACATCTTTTTTTTTTTTTTTTTTTTTTTTTGAGACACAATTTTGGTTTGTCACCAGGCTGGAGTGCAGTAGTGCTATCTTGGCTCACTGTAACCTCCACCTCCTGGGTTCAAGTGATTCTCCTGCCTTAGCTTCCTGAGTAGCTGGGACTACAGGCACATGCCACCATGTTCGGTTAATTTTTTCTGTATTTTTAGTAGAGACAGGATTTCATCATATTGGCCAGCATGAACTCAATCTCTTGACCTTGTGATCTGCCCGTCTCAGCCTCCCAAAGTGTTGAGATAACAGGCATGAGCCACTGCACCCAGCTGGCTCAGTGCCTTTTTAAGAAACCTGACAGTGTAGGTCTAGAGAGAGATGTGTAGCACAGTTTTGAGTAGTATCTAACACACACACACACACACGTAAGTTCATAGCTAATACAGGGATGGTAGGATCTGCAGTCTTGCAGCATGGAATCTAATAATTTGCTTGTGTATTAAAGTACAGGCTAAGCTATCCCTAAATACAATCACTTAAGTAAAAGTTAATATTTTTCACTTAAAGCCAACAGATGATGACTCAGTCCACATGCAGGAGAGGCTATAAAAATAAATGTCTTCTTCCTCCAGGCAGCAGGATCACAGGTGGCTGATTCCTAAGTACAGGAAGGACGTGCAGAGAGTCCCAGAGCATGACAAATGGTCACTCCAGTGGGCCATCCTAAAGTCCTCTCACTTGACTGTGCGCTGGCCTAGCTTACATAATAGGATTGGGCTTTTGAGAGCCGTAACTCTAGAAATGGTGATAAATTCTTATTTTAAATGCAAGTGGTACAGTGACTAGCTAGGGGCGAGAGACTTTGATGATACCCTCATTGGTAGCCCACATGTTGCCTTATGCCTGAGGGATGACCTGTGATGCCACCTGCATCTGGACTAGGAAGGTTGCAGCTGATCTTGAACAGGTGCCAGCCCATCTGCTGAGTGAAAGCAGGCTGAGGCACTGGTGTCCTTTTTTCCATTGCTCCAGTCAGTGCAGACACACCTACGGGTTCCAGTTATCCTGCATGCCAACCAGCTCTTTATTTTGCTTTTGAATTAACTGTGGCAGAGGGCTGGACTCTTGTCTCATGTGATGTGATGCCAATAGTTTGGCTCAGCCATTGGCCGAGTGCTCTACGGGATCTGGGAGGCATCTCGGCCGCCTCTCTAACTCTCCAGTTAAAGACAGTCTTAACTCCAAAGTTGCTACAGCTTCTTACTGAAGTCAGAGGACTAGAAAACAGCGAGTCCTGGACCCAAACCCTTGCCTTGATACTTAAACCAAGTGGGGAATGTGTCTTATCCGCCCTTAGATTTTCATTGTCTGGCGTGCTAACCTGATACTTACTAGATGAAACAGGATGGTTGAAGTTGCTAATTAAAATTTTCCTCTCTTGTTTATTATTATCTTTTTGGAGACACGGTCTTGCTGTCACTGAGGCTGGAATGCAGTAATGCAATTGCAGATCACTATAACCTTGAACTGCTAGGCTCAAGAAATCCTCTCACTTCAGCCTTCTGGGTAGCTAGGACTACAGATTTGTGCCACCATACAAGGCTAATCATGTATATTATATAATATAATTATATATAATATATATAAAATATATAATATATATATAATATATATAATATATATAACATATATAATATATAATTTATATTATATATTATATATAATTATATATTTATATATTATATATATTAAAAAATATATAATTATTTTTTGAGAGATGGGGTCCCGCTATGTTGTCCAGGTTGGTCTCAAATCCCTGACCTCAAGCAGTCCTCCTGCCTTGGCCTCTCAAAGCACTGGGATTACAGGCGTGAACCACCACATCTGGCCTGAAGTCTTTCTTTATCACATAGTTCTCTTATTTCTTTTTCCTTTCTAACATTGATTTGATGAAGAAGCAGGATTATTTGTCCAGTGGAAAGTTTTACCCTCTTAGCTGATTACTTCCTAAGGATGTCTATTTAATGTGTTTCTCTATCTCTGGTATTACCTGAAAGCTAGTAGGTAGATTTAAACACTTGATTAGATTCAGATCCGGTTTATTTTTAGGCAAGAATACTTAATAGGTGGTGCTGTATATATCGGACTATTTTAATAACCCCCAAAATTAACTAAAATGTTCTGGGGTGGACTGAGAATTAAAGCTGCTAACTTCCCAGGGAAAAGGGGAACAACCAGAGTGCAGCTACTGGTAGCAACTATTGGAAAAAATAAAACCACTATGTTCAGCCTCTTCAGATACCCTGGTTATAGAGGAGAGGTGTAATAGAATTTTAAAATTGCATTTTGCACTAGGGATCCAAATTCAGTCAGTATGTGAGTTGGCAGACAAGGCAGTTTTGAAAACCAGCCCCACAGTTCTAAAACGGTCAGATTATAGAGAAGAGAGAGGATTTTATTTTTTTTTAAGATAGGGTCTCCCTCTGTCACCAGGCTGAAGTGCATTGGTGCGATCTTAACTCACTACAACCTCTGCCTTCTGGGTTCAAGCAATTCTCCTGCCTCATCCTCCTGAATAGCTAGGTCTGCAGGTTTGAGCCATCATGCCCAGCTAATTTTTGCATTTTTAGTAGAGATGGGGTTTCACCATGTTGGCCAGGATGCTCTGGATCTCCTGACCTCATGATCCACCTATCTTGGCCTCCCAAAACACTGGGGTTACTGGCGTAAGCCACTATGCCCAGCCACAGAGAGCATTTTAAGAGGTTTTAAGTGGTTTGCCAGACTCCAAGAGGCTGTGGAAGTTGTTGCAGGAGACCATTGGCACTAGGTTGCATTTTGCCCAGGTCCAGGGACCTGCAGGAGTGATGGTTTCCAGGACTGAGAATCTTCTAAGGCACCACTAGAGCAGTTCATACAAGAAAGAATGAACTTCAAACATCTGCCAGCCAGGCACGGTGGCTTGCGCCTGTGATCCCGGCACTGACATTTTTCACTGGGCTTTGACTGGGAAAGCCAAAGGTAATGTCTTTCTCTGTGACTTTCCAGTAGAATTTTTTTCCAATATTGGTAATTTTCATCTGGAGTTATTTTTTAAAAAATAAGCCCCTTTCTGCTTTAGTCATTAACTTAAAATATGTGTAGCTGCTTTTTAGTATCAATGCCGTATTAGACAAACTAGCTGGAGAGAAAGAGTGGCAGCTGACAGCGACTCTTTGCCTGGTTCTGTTTTTTTTTGAGTACTCTCCATTGCTTTCTGGACTTTGAGCAGATATAGGCACCAGGCTTATGTCAGTAACAATTCTAAAGTGCCTCCTGCTCTAGAATTGTAGGACTCCCTTAAATTATAGGTGTTTAGGGCAGGGCTAGCTCTTATAAGATAGCAGGTTTGTCAGATGAGTGTCTTACGCATATCAAATATGAAGCTTCAAAAATCAGAGACCTGTAAGGCCAGTGCTTTGGGAGGCTGGACAGGCACATTGCTTAAGGCCAGGAGTTCGAGACCAGCCTGGGCAACACAGAAAAACTCCATCTCTATAAAAAATACAAAAACAGCCTGGTGGCACACATGTACAGGCAAGAAGTATATGTAAGAAGACATGTAGAGGCCCGGCTTGGTGGCACACATCTTTGCTCCCAGTTACTTGGGAGGCTGAGGCGGGAGGATCACCTGATCCTGGCAGGTTGAGGCTGCAGTGATTGTGCTACTGTACTTCTGCCTGGGTGACAGAGCAAGACTATGTCTCCAATAAAAAAAAATAAAGGCTCAGAGGCATCTTGTTTTGTTTTTTTTTTTCTTTTTTCTTTTGGGGGACAGAATCTTGCTCCATTGCGTGGGCTGGTTGAAATGCAGTGGCGTGATTGCGTGATCTTGGCTCACTGCAACCTCCACCCCTGGGTTCAAGTGATTCTTCTGCCTCAGGCTCCCAAGTAGCTGGGATTATAGGCGCCTGCCACCACACCTGGCTAATTTTTGTGTGGCTAGTAGAGACAGGGTTTCACCATGTTGGCTGGGCTGGTCTAGGACTCCTGACCTCATGATTCACCTGCCTTGGCTTCCCAAAGTGCTGGGATTTTAGGCATGAGCTACCAAGTCTGGCCTATACATGTCTTAAATTAAAAGAAGCCTCCTAGCATAAGCCACTGCCCTGAACACCTTGGGGACCCTGCAGTCATGGAGTCAGAGGTACCACTCATTTCTGTCTCTGTCCTCATTACCTCTTGTTCTTCCTTTGTGTCTGGATTGGGGTCAGGCTCCTTTCAGGTGTTAATGAGGAGTGAACTGTTGAGACAGTTAGAATGGCTTCTGTACCTTTGTAGGGGGAGAGTGCAATTCCTTATTTGATTGGCTAAACGATCCTTTCAAGTGTTCAAGCATTCAAATTATAGTCAACAGCAAAAATATGCTTAAAGAAAATTGGCTTCCCATAATTAAACTGATTAAAACAAATATTAAGCCTTGGGAAACAACCAACTTTCTTTTTTCTTTTTTACCTTTTTAATGAGGTATAACTTAGATGAAGTATACAAATCTTAAGGATACAGTTCAGTGGAGTTTTGCATATGAATATATCTGTTAATCACCATACAAATCAAGATGTAGAACACTTGTAGAACCAAAAAAGATAGGCCCCTAATCTATCCTCCCTTCCATTTAACATCCCCTGCCCCAAAGATCACCATTATTTTGACCTCTAATCTAATCCAACATCTTAGGTTAGTTTTGCCTGCTCTTGAACTTCAGACAAACAGCTTCACACAGTGTGGTCTCCTTTATGTCTGACTTCTTTCACTGTGTCTTTGAGATTGATCTGTATTACTACATATAGCAATAGTTCATTATTTTTTTGTGGCTGTGAAGTATTGTATGAATATACTATAATTTATTCACTCTACTATTGATGGATAATTTATCCAGTTTTTGGCTATCGGGGATAAAGCTTCTGAATACCCTAGTACATGGTTTCTGGTGGACATGTCTGTTCTTGACTTACTGACTCATAGAGTAGGCCTGTGTTTATCTTTAGAACCCACTGATAAATAGGTTTACAGCTTGATTGTGTTACTTTTGACTCCACCAGCAACTATGTGAGCTCCAACTGCTCCACATCCTTGAAAGTACTTAGTATTGTCAACAACCAACTTTTAACACTAAAAAAAAAAGTGCTAGCTCTAATTTAAAAATATATATTTGTTTGCATCTCCAGAACTCATATACTTGTTAAGTGAAGTTTTAATTCACCAAGTGGCAATATTGAGTATTGGGTTCAAAGAGCTTTATTGCACCACAATGTCTATAAGAGGACAAAACATCACCCTGCTTTGATGAGTTTGCTGTATTTCACTAGGGTGTCATAGAGAATAGTCCATCAGCGTTGTGATTCAGGTTATGGTCAAGTGCCATGAACAATTGTCTCTCAAATCTGTCTTAACAGCAGGATCCAGTCCCCACCCAAATAATCAAGCACATCATGCTTGCCTCTATCATCTTTCCTGTTTTCGTTTAGCATGGTGCTATCATTAATTGTGTACCTACCTAGGATACCTCACTACACCAACCCATCTGGCTAATGGTAGCACTGTGTACTCCAGATCTGTCTCCTTAAAAGTTCTCTCATTTCTATATTATCAGAATTGATTCCCCCAAATCTTGTAAATTAAGTTTCAGTGTTAAAATTGCATCATGGTTCATTTATGTTACCTCCTCCTGGAAGTATTTTTATTTTAATAATGGATTCTAGGAGACATAATGTCTTAGCTACAAGGTATTAACCATTGATGGTTGGATGTTTGATCTTTTGAGGCTAATGGAAAATTTTGAAAAGAAGTCTTGATAAATATCCCCATAAAGGAAGCTGTGTATGCTGCCTGCATTTAAAGGTAACCCTAACAGGGAGTTACGGAAATGGCTAAAACTGAGGCAGAAATTTCAAATTATGCCAATGCCAAGATGAATTGACACATATATCTGTTGGTTTGGACCATTACATTCTGAATGCATTGCCTGAGTAGAATCTCAGATTTTCTGAAGTTTTATATATATTGCCACTTTAGACCTTATATTCCAACAGACTTTTCTTGATACTCGGTATAAAATGAACGAATTTAGAGTCCTTTTGATTTTCACAGTTAATATAGGACTGAGAATGGAAATTCAAATGATTATTTGATGTTTAGTTAAAACACTGGATAATGAGACAAATCCTAGTCCGTCGGAGCCTATATTGCACCCATCTGATCAGAATTCTTACAAAGTCATGTACTACATAACAATGTCTGGGTCACCGATGGGCCACATATATGATGGTGCTCCCATAAGGTTATAATACTGTATTTTCCCTGTGCCTTTTCTATTATTAGATATGCTTAGATGCACAAATACTTAGCACTGTGTTAAAATTGTATTCATTGCAGTAACATGCTTTACAGGTTTACAGCCTAGAAGCAATAGGCTATACCATATAGCCTAGGTATATAGTAGACTCTACCATTTAGGTTTGTGTCAGTACAATACATGTTTGCATAATTAAATCACCTAAGAGTGTCTTTCTCAGAATGTATCTCCAGTGTTAAGCAACACATGACTGTATAACACGCCAGTGTATCTCTACATTTCAAAAACCAGTGTTTGAGAAGATATGGTGGATGATTAAATTGAAATTAATTTTTATTTGTTGAGACTGAAACCTATCTACATACCTGAGTTACTTTTAGAGAACTCAGTGATGTTATATCATTGTCATAGTTAACATTTTATACATCTTTGATTAAATTCATTTATAGGTACTTTATATTTTTGATGAGATAGTAAATGCTATCTTTTTTAACATTTCATTTTCTAACTCTGTGTTTATATTAAAATATAATTGATTTTTACACATTGTATTTTATATCTAACAACCTTTTAAACTTACTAATTATGATATTTTATATGTGCTTTCTTTTGGATTTTTTCTGTTTTCTATTTTCTACATACAGAAAATAGACACATCAGTATATAATGACATTTTTATTTTTTTCTTTTGTAATCCCTATACTTTTAAATTTCTTTCTCTTGTCTTACTGAATAGGCTTAGATCTTGAGTATAGAGTTGAAGAGAAGTGGTGGTAGTGGGTATCCTTATAATTTAGACCCCAAAAGGAGAACTTTTAACATTTCCCCACTAAGTATAATATCTGTTGTAGGGTTGTTGTAAATCAGATTAAGGAAGTAGCCTGCTATTTCTGGTGGATGATGAGTTTTATCACACACTTTGTTACGCTCTCTCTGAAGTGGAAAATGGCAGACCTGACACACTCTCATTAACACATAATCTTCTGGATTGATTTTTACTACCTAGGTTGGGTTCTGGGCTGATCCTTCCACTCTTTTTCTTGGCTAACAAATGCTGGAAGAATTCACATTTACAGTCACCCAAGTCTCCCTCTTTGTACTGGTGTACATCTGGTTCTGAGCAAGAACTGGCTCATCATCAACTAAGGACATCTGGAGTTTTTGTTCTGTCATTTTGTACTCCATCTGGTCTCGGCTTGAGTCTTCAGTTGATCCAATCTGTGCCCTAAGCCTGTATTTTGCCATTAGCCCTAAAGGTGACCGAGTGTTTGCACTGACCAGTGAGAACTAGCCCATTAGGGGAGGAGGTAACCAGAGTATGCGTGAGTTGGGGATATTATCCTCATCCTTTTGCAGGCGGCACAGAGCTGAGCAGAGGTTTCTGAGCCAAAACCCAAGTACCTGGAATCTCTTGGCTTTCTCATGGCAAGCGCCTCATTCTTGAAAGCCTTTGCCTTCGCATCCATAGAAAAAGAGGGTTGGCCCTAAGTACTCATCAAGGGTTGCTTTTGCTCTAAGACTTTGTGAATCATTCAGGGGTAGCCCATGGTTATCCTCTTTTACATTATCCCTTTAACCGTGAAGGAGTTGAGAACTTTAACCTTATATTTTCAGATGGGGAACTCCCTTACAGACATCAAGCAAGGGGCTTCAAATCCTAACAAGAATGAAGCACCGTGTTTTAGATCCAACCTGCAAACTGGAGATTGAATATATTTAATTAATTAAAATGCAGAAAGCATATTTTCTTTGAAAGAGAAAAACCTTTCTGATAACTAAAATTTGTTGTACTATGTTTTTCATAATGTGTAGCACATATTATGCAATCCATTAAGTGTGTGTATCAGTTTCCCGTGGCTGCTGTGACAAATGACCATCAACATAGGCTTAAAATAATAGAAATTTATTTTCTCATGGTTCTGGAGGCTAGATGTTCAAAATGAAGTTGTCAGCAGAGCCATGCTTCCCCTGAAGGCTTCAGGAGGTCACGGACTCTTTGCGTCTTTTGGCTTCAGGCCACATCACTGCAGTCCTTGGTCATGGTCACACTGCTTCCTTGTCTTCTGTGTCAGAACTCCCATTGCCTTGCTCTTGAAAGAATGCATGTGATGGCATTTATGGCTCACCCAGATAATCCAGGATAAATTCCTCCTCTCAGGGTAATGAACACAATTACATCTTTTGCCTATAAAGTAATATTTACTCTTTTTGCTCTGGAAGACAAAAGGTTTTAGGGATTAGGACACAGACACTTCTTTTTGGGGGCCACCAGTCATCCCAGCTACAAAGTGGAAGCTGTTATTATATTTTGCTGATGATGTAACTCAATGTAACAAGAAATGGGCATTTAAAGACTAGATCAACCTTGAAGTTCTTCAATGTAAGAATAAAGGTGCTGTATTTTTAGGACTACAAAAAAAGAAACTAGGGAAAATACTTGATTATCTCTCAGATGATCTCTCCAAAGTATCATTTGAATTTCTTGTTTATTTTTACTAAAATTGATCATTAGAGGATCTTGAGTTTGAAAGGTATCTCTAACTGAGATGAATGAATGTCATAAATATAGGTCAAGAGATTTAATTTGAAAAATTACATGATAGTTGAGGACTGTATTAGTTTTGTAGCCTTCCAAGTAGGCAGTCCTGCTACATTGCCTAGAGAGGTAATGACTTGGGCCAGAGGAGATGGAGAGGGTCCTTTATTTTACCTTTACGTACTCACCCTGGGAGTCCAGTAGATTAAACATTTTTTGTATGATGTTTATTGACTTTTAGAACGTTTTTGAAAGTTAGATTTCAGTCCTTAAAGTGATAAATATTTCTGTTCTCTCTATATGGAAGGAAAAGGATATTTTTCAGCAAGGATGTTTGTAACCTTTAAAGTTTGGCCAGATTTGTAATACAGTGGAAACTCTCAGTTCCTGAAATGCAGTGGACTTACTGAGTTCCTTTAATATGCAAAGCACAGCACAGCATGATGGAGCGTGATGAAAGTGACCTAGATACCATTCACCCACTTCTCACTCATTTATTCAGTCAGTATTTACTGAATCCCTGCTGTGTGCCTGGCACTGTTCTAGGAGCTTGGGAAACTGTGCTGAACAACCCAGATAAAGGTTTTACTTTCATGGAGCTTATGTTCTCATGGCGAGATAGACCATAAAAATCTAGAGAAATACTATAGAAAAAGTGCTATGCAGAGAGTTACAATGAGATGTGCTACACAGTGACTAGTGGCTTCTTTTGTTTGGATGATCCAAGAGGGCCTCTTGAAGGAGGTGATTTTCAGATGACTTTTGATGGGACATGAAGGAGCAAGTCCTGTGGGTGCGCTGCATAGGATGCAGAAGTGTATAGGGCCGCTCTTCCAAGGCCTCAAAGGCAAGAATGAGTGTGGCAGCTTCGAGGGAACATTGTGGCTGAGGAACCTGTGGTGGGAAATGAGGTTGCAAGGGACAGTTAGGACCTGTCACCTAGTTCTGTGGTTCCCAGCCTGGGCTTTCCATTAGAAACATCTTGCAGAAACTTAAAAAAAAAAAATACCTGAACCTCACCTGAGGAAAACTAGATTGAAATTTCTGAGGATGGGACCAGGCATCCATTTTTGTGGCTGTCTTTATTTTGTTCTGTGCTGTCCTCAAAGGGATTCTAATCTAACAGTAAAACACATGGATAATTCAGGATTTTGAAAAGGTAGGAAATTTAAATTTTGTTTGAAAATCAACGGGTTGTCTTTAAAGTCTGTTAATGTAGGGAGTGATGTGACCTGATTTCCGCTTATTAAAAGTTTGCAAAAGAAAATTAAGAGTTAGGCTGTAGATATGTTAGTGAAATAAACGTTTTGACTGAAGTTTTAAAGCAATGTCCTGTGGGAGCATTGACAGTGGAAAGATGAAGTCAGCATGGGGCAGTTCTCAGTGGCAGAAGTGTTATTTGAAGGAGTAGGTGTGGTGTGTGTAGAGCCATGGAGATACAGCTTTCAGCTTCAGAAACAGCTGCAGTGTGGTATGTGAGTGTGAACAGCTGAGGGAGGAGGCCAGTATGATAGGAGTCTAGGGTTGGCAAGGACATGGCTCGGGGAGAGGCAGAAGGGGAGGTTGGAGGCCTTTGAATGTTATGCAAGGAAGCTGGACTGTATGAGTCACTGGGAGTTACAACGTCTGAGCAGGCTTGTGTTAGGAGGCTGGATCTGGTGACTTTGAAGGGTGGATTAAAGCTCTGGATGGAGGGGGAGACTCCTTAGGAAGCTACTGTGGTTCACAATGTAGCTTGTGAATGAGTACCTGAAGTGTAATGCAGGGGCTATGGAAGTAGGAGGAAGCAGGCATGTTTAAGAGCAGTGATGGTGATCATCAGAGTGGGTTCTTCTGACATAGATGTGGAGGCAGTGGGTGGGCATTGATAGAATGGGAGTGAGAAAAAGTGACTGCAGGTCAGCTATGACTTGCCAGTTGCCTCTGTATGCCAAAAATAATATTTTTCTTTTCTTTTTTAAATGTAAGTTCTGGGTTACACATGCAGGATGTACAGGTTTGTTACATACGTAAATGTGTGCCATGGGGCTTTGATGCACCTGTCAACCCATCGCTAAGTATTAATCCCAGCATGCTTTAGCTATTGTTCCTGATGTTCTTCATCCCCCTACCCCTCCTAAAAGACCCAAGTGTGGGTCGTTCCCCTCCCTGTGTCCGTGTGTTCTCACTGTTCAGCTCCATTTATGAGTGAGAATAGGCGGTGTTGAGCTTTCTGTTCCTGTGTTAGTTTGCTGAGGATGATGGCTTCCAGCTCCATCCATGTCCCTGCAAAGGACATGGTCTCCTTTCTTTTTATGGCTATGTAGTACTCCATGGTGTGTATGTACCACATTTTCTTTAGTCTATCATTGATGGGCATTTGGGTTGATTCTATATCTTTGCTGTTGTGCATAGTGCTACAGTGAACATACATGTGCATGTATCTTTATAACAAAATGATTTCTATTCCTTGGGTATATACCCAGTAATGGCCTTGCTGGGTCACATGGTATTTCTGGTAGTAGAACTTTGAGGAATCGCCACACTGTCATCCACAATGGTTGAACAAACTTACATTCTTAGCACCAGTGTAAAAACATTCCTGTTTCTCTAAAGCCTCCCCACCATCTGTTGTTCCTTGACTTTTAATAATCGCCATTCTGACTGGCATGAGATGGTATCTCATTGTGGTTTTGGTTTTCATTTCTCTAAGGATCACTGATGTTGAGCTTTATTTCATATGTTTTTTGGCCACATAAATATCTTCCTTTGAGTAGTGTCTTTTTGTGTCCCTTTGCCCACTTTTAAATATTTTTTTCTTGTAAATTTAAGTTCTTTGTAGACGCTGGATATTAGACGTTTGCCAGATGTATAAGTTGTAAAACTTTTCTTCCATTCTATAGGTTGTCTGTTTGCTCTGATGATAGTTTTTTTTTTTTTCTTTTTGCTGTGTGGAAGCTGTTTAATTAGATCCCGTTTTTCAGTTTTTGCTTTTGTTGGAATTGCTTTTGACATTTTTGTCAGGAAATCTTCACCCATGCCTATATCCTGAATGGCATTGCCTAGCAAAAATAATTTTTTTTGTTTCTAAGTCATTACTATTCTATGTAAAACAGCACTTCAAAATGACTTCTTTGCCTAAGCCTGAAGAATTTTTATGAAGTAAGCAAGTCAACCTAATAAGAAAACACACTTTCTATGACCGTAAAAGGCCTTTTCAAGGTTCAAGGTTCAAGATAATATCTTTAAGCCTGTGTTCTATTTGATATAGCCCATCAGAGTCCAAGCCTCTAGTTTGGCTGTGGGGGGACTGTAGGGGTGGCAGGATGGGGGTGCTCAGAGTGGCACTGCAGCAGCTCTTCTCCCCCAGGACCTATACCTGTCAGGTGATGCCTCATGCAGGCTTGGTGGGAGCTCCAGCCAGGGGGAGTTGGAGAAGGTGGAGGCCAAGGTGGAGGATAGGGGAAGGTCAAGGGCACTCCAGAGGATCAAGGGTGAGAAATGTGGGCATGATCAGGCCTCATGCTGGAATAGCAACCCCTCCCTACCTATGTGGGCCCGGCTTAGGCGCAGGTACTCCTTTTACGTCTTACTCTCCTGGCCCCACTGACTTCTCTTCTCCCTCTAACCACTGCTGGTTCCACTGGCCTTCCTCACTGTTGGTTCACTGCCAGTAGAATTAGCTTGACAGCATATTCCCGTTGCTCTTGGTCTTGTGCTAGTTTCTAGTAATGAGACCAGTGGGGTTAAAGAGTCATTCTCTGTATGCCCCCTTCCCCTTCTGATATGTACCTGTTTTCCCCTTGTAAAGGGAGACAAGGCCTGCCCATGGATTCTAATCATCACACCTGCTGCAGGACAGACCAAGGCCGCCTTCAGCAGCCGGTGTAAGCCGCAGTCAGATTTGAATTTTTCACAGGATCTGGGATAGAGCACAGGGCTTGCAAGTGAAGAGACTGGTGGGGCGATGGACAGATTCATACATAGGAAACGACCTCCACTGTTATTTTTCTTTTTTTTATTTTTTATTTTTTGAAAGAAAAAGAGAGGAAAGAAAGAGTGAAAGAAAGAAAAAAAAGAATGTACGAGAGAAAGAAAGAGGAAGAGAAAGAGGGAGAGAGAACGGGATTCTTGTTCTATTGCCCAGGCTAGAATGCAGTCTAAAAATGGGTATTA
>CAUYLG010019654.1:0-60257 GCA_963573385.1 Cacajao melanocephalus
GTGGCTCCTCCGCCGGGAATCTCCTAGTCTGTGGGCAACAAGAATTCGTCTGAAAGTGCGGCGTCCACTCGCTCTCTGCGCTTTCACTGGGAGCTACAACCCTGAGCTGTTGTTAATCGGCCATCTTGGATCTCTCTCCTGGAGGTATCTTTTTAAAGATGGAAAAATTATGACATTTGCAAATAGAAAGAGTTTAATTTCTTCCTTTTTAAATGGAATGCCTTCTATCTTTTTTGTTGGCCAAATGCTGAAGCTGGAACTTCTAGTACTATGCTGATTAAGAACAGTGGACATACAGGAATATCTTGTAGATAATACATATTCGGTTCTAGACCACTGCAGTAACACAAATTTTCTGGTTTCCCAGTGCATATCACAGTTATATCTATACTATATGGTAACATATTAAGCATGCAATAGTGGTATGAGTCAAAAAACAATGTATATACCTTAAGTTAAAAACACTTTAATGCTAAAAAATGCTAATGATCATTTGAATCTTCATCAAGTCATGACCTGTTTGCTAGTGGAGGCTGTTGACTTGATGTCGAGTGCTGCTGACTGATAAGGGTTGTGGTTGACAAAGGTTGGGTGGCTGTGGCAATTTCTTCATATAAGGCAATGATGAAGTTTGTAACATTGACTGACTCTTCTTTTCACAGAATTCTCGGTAGCATGTGATGATATTTGATCGCATTTTACCCACAGTAGAACTTCTTTCAAAACTGAAGTCAGTCCTATCTCTGCTGTTGCTTTGTCAACTAATTTTATACGCTATTCTAAATTCTTTGTTGTTATTTCAACAATGTTTACAGCGTCTTCACCAGGAGTAGTTTCTATCTCAGGAAACCACTTTCTTTCCTCATCCATAAGAATCAGCTCCTCATCTGTTCACGTTTTACCATGAGATTACAGCAATTTAGTCATATCTTCAGGATCCACTTCTGAGTCTTGTTCTCTTATTTCCACTGCATCTGTAGTTACTTCCTCCACTGAAGTCTTACACCTTTCAACAGTCATTCATGAGCGTTAGAACCAACTTCTTCCAAATTTCCCTTAATGTTGATAGTTTGCCCTGCTTCCAGGAATCATGAGTGTTTCTAATGATATCTAGAATGGTGAATCCTATCCAGAAGGTTTTCAATTTACTTTGCTCAGATTCATCAGAAGAACCACTCTCTATGAGAGCGAGAGCCTTACAAAATGTATTCCTTAAATAATCAGACTTGAAAGTCAAAGTTACTCTTTGATCCACAGGCTGCAGGATGGGTGTTGTGTTAGCAGGCATGTAAACAAAATATTAATCTCCACGTACATCTTCAGTAGAGCTCTTGGGTTACCAGGCGCATTGTCAATGAGCAGTAATATTTCAGAAGGATTTCTTTTTTTCCTGAGCAGTAGTTCTCATCAGTGGAGTTAAAATACTCCATAAATCAGATTGTAAGCAAATACCCTGTCATCTAGGCTTTATCGTTCCATTTATATAGCACAGGTGTAGCGGATTTTGCATAATTCTTAAGAAACCCTAGGATTTTCAGGATATTACTGAACATTAACTTCAACTTAAAGTCAGCAACTAGGGCCGCATGGTGGCTCACGCCTGTAATCCCTGAACTTTGGGATTCCGAGGCAGATGGATCACATGAGGTCATAAGTTAGAGACCAGCCTGACCAACACGGTGAAACCCTGTCTCTACTAAAAATACAAAATTAGCCGGGAATGGTGGCATAAGCCTGTAATCCCAGCTACTCAGGAGGCTGAGGCAAGAGAGTCACTTGAACTGGGGAAGTGCAGGTTGCAGGGAGCTGAGATGGCACCATTGCACTCCAGCCTGGGCAACAAGAGTGAAACTCTGACTCAAAAAAATAAAAATAAGATAAAATCAGAAACTGCATTATCCCTAACAAGAGAGTCGGCCTGGTCTTTTTAAAGCTTGGAAGCCAGGCATTGACTTCTCCTCTGTAGCTAGGAAAGTCCTAGTTGGCGTCTTTTTCCAATAGAAGGCTGTTTTGTCTACACTGAAAATCTGTTTAGTGTCATCAACTTCATCATTATCTCAGCTTGATCTTCTGAATAACTCATTCCAGCTTTCAGATAGCACTTGCTTCTTCAGCTTGTACTTCTATGTTAAGGAGATGGCTTCTTTCCTTAAACCCCAGGAGCCAGCATCTGCCAGCTTCAATCTTTTCTTCTGTAGCTCTTTTATTTCTCTCAGCCTTCATAGCATTGAAGAGAGTTAGGGCCTTACTCAGGATTAGGCTTTGGCTTAAGGAAATACTATGGCTGGTTTGATCTTTCATCCAGATCACTACTACTTTGTCTGTTTCAGCAATAAGGCTATTTCACTTTCTTATCATTCATGTTTCGCTAGAATAGCACTTTTAATTTCTTTCCATAACTTTACCTTCACATTTACAACTCGTCTAACTGTTTGGTACAAGAGACTTAGCCCTCAGCCTGTCTTGGCTTTTGAGATGGGCAAACCTTCCTAGGAAGCTTAGTCATTTCTAGTTTTTGATTTAAAGTGAGAGGTGTGTGATTCTTTCTTTCACCTGAATGCTTAGAGGACGTTGTAAAGTTACCAATTGACCTGATTTCAATATTTTTGTGTCTCAGGGACTAGGGAGCTGTGAGAAGAGGAGGAGAGAAGGGGGAATGACCTGGAGTAGTCAGACCACACACAGCATGGTCTGACTAGATAAGTTCATTGTCCCTTATGGACAAGATTAGTGGTGCTCCAAAACAGAATAGTAGCAGCAAGTTTACGCATTATATAATACCATAACAGATGAAATAATAATGAAAAATTTTGAAATATTGCTAGAATTACCAAATGAGACTCAAAGACACAAAGCGACCCCATGCTGTTGAAAAATATGGCACCTATGGACTTGTTCAACTCAGTTGCTACAAACTTTCATTTCTATTTTTAAAAATCTGTGAAGTGCAAAGAGGGGAAGTGCAACAAAAGGAAGTATGCCTGTATTGTAGTTATTTTCTAATATTGTTTAGATTTTTTTTTTTTTTGAGACCGAGTCTCGCTCTGTCACAAGGCTGAAGTGCAGTGGCAGGATCTCGGCTCACTGCAAACTTTGCCTCCCGGGTTCAAGTGGTTCTCCTGCCTCAGCCTCCTGAGTAGCTGGGATTACAGGAGTGCATCACCACACCCAGCTAATTTTTGTATTTTTAGTAGAGACGGGGTTTCACTAAGTTGGTCAGGATGATCTGGATCTCTTGACCTTGTGATTTGTCATCCTCAGCATGCCAAAGTACTGGGATTACAGGAGTGAGCCACGGTGCCTGGTCTAGAGATATTTTTAATTAAGAATCACCCTTGCTGAAAGATAGAAGACAGAGAGAGTTGGTGAATTTAATCTATTATCTTCCACAAGAATTCTAGTAGTGGCTTTAAGTTAGCTTCTTGTCCACTGGAAGAATGTCAACTTAGAATTACAATAGGAAAAATGATTACATATTAAAATCAGCAGAAACACATACATTAGAACCATGTTAAGTAATATTAACCTTCATATTGTTCTATCACATTCTGGAATTTATTTTATTTCAACATTAAACATCCCAATTATATAATTTACGTCGTTTGTTTTGCAATGCTGCTTCTGCTGCAAAATAGAAAGCTTTAATAAATAGAACACAGTATTTTTCTGTGTGAATGCTTAAATGTATTAAGTTGTTAAATTTATTAAATATATACTTAAGAAAACCCAAACAAAATAACAACTGTGCTTTTAATTCTGACAATAATTTTAATAATATAAATCTAAAATTCATGTAAAATAATAACTAGATAAAAATTATTTTGGAAAGGATGATCTGTGTTCATATGTATTTAGATTATAACAACGCATTTTAAAAACTCCTTTCTGTCTTATTGTCTCTCTCAGAAAGAAAATTCACCTATCCATCTAGCCAGTTGGTAACAGCATGAGCAACTTTGGCCAAATGTGATACTTTATTAAGAGTAGAAAAAGAAAAATCTATATTCTTATCTCTTTTCTTACAGCTAAATCCACATGGGTCAGATATTTAAATATGAAAATTTGTAAACACAGAAATTCTAAACAGGAAGTAATTGAGCATTCTTAGAATATTGACGATGTGAACTTTCTAAGAGAGAACTCCAAAGACATAACCAACGACTAAATACATGCATACATACCTGCACTGGTCAACTAAACTACCTTATTAAAAACACAAACTTTCAGTATGAAAATAATACATAGACAAAATGTTAAAAGGCAAATTATAAAATAATTAATCCAAAGACATATAGGTTAAAATAAATAATGAAGAGTTATTATTATTGCTATGATAAAAATAAATGTTTTAATTAGAAGATGCTTCAGATAGTGCCACTTAAGTTTTAGCTCACCATGTAGACACCAGATGGAGTTTGTAGTTTTGACCTCCGTTACTGCTGGATGTGGCAATATGATTATCTGGACAACCGAAAGCAAGAAGAAATTGTTCCAGATTATGATGTTATAAACTCATGTTTGTCCCATCTACTTCCTCTTCCTGACTTCCTGCTTCCTGGGAAATGGGAGGGAATGGAACAGTGCCTTGAACCTTGATAGGGGGTTATATTTGGGTAATAGAAGCATCACACCCAAACCCTTGACTATTTCTTCATCTTTTTTATATGAGAAAAATAAACTATATCTTCTTTAAGCTACGGCATTTTGAGTCCTCTGTATCACACTGTTGTAGAAATCCTCTCCTTTGAAGATTCATTATTCTCCTATTGAGTTCTATAAATCCAGTTTCTAGAGGCTTTGGAAAATGTAAACAGCTTACAAATTCCTCAGGAGTAAAGTTGAAGAATTACTGCTTAATTAGATTACAGATAACATATTCTATTTTAAGCTTTAAACTGTATCTACTTTTTTTTTTTTTTTTTGGTTTGGCTTTTCAAAAGACAACTATAAAAGCTATCATTCTTACTGAATTTCATGATGACTGGTTCAGACTTTCCTCCTTTAATAATTAAATAATTTAGTACAAGCTATAGCAACTGGAGTTGCTTCTGACACACAATATTTTCAATGCTATCTGAATTACCAGAGAGATAATCTTAACCTTTGTTTTTTGGACAAAATCATTTTCTAGATTTTATCTTTCAACAAATGACACTGATCAAGGATAACAAGTATATACAAAGAAGAGACATATTTTTCATTTGGGGTACTTTTGCTTCAATTAGGTTTCTAATTAAACAAACATTAATAATAATAATGACTTCAGACCAGTTTGTCACAGACTCAGAAGGATGTTTTGTTTCTCTTTTAAAAGTAGATTCTAAATTTTCTGCTAATACTACTAAGGATTTTCCCCATGTTCTTATTTGAAAGAAAATAGTACTTTGTAGTAAGAGTATGAATGGTACTGTACAGTAAAAGCATATGTCTTTGAAATTCATATTTAAAATCAAGAAACTGCATTTTTCTCTTCCAAATTCACAGGAAACTTGAGTTTTACCCATAGATTTCATAGATACCCAGGAGACTCTGTGGACTACAAAGAACTCCTGATGTAATGAAGAGGAGACTATGTGGTACTCCTACTATTTACTTTTCCAAAGTAAATTTAACTTCCACAGGACTTTTTTATGAAGTACAATAGATTTTGTGGTACTTTCCTACTGTTTACTTTTCCAAAGTAAATTTAACTTCCACAGAACTTTTTTTATAAAGTACAATAAATTTTGTGGTACTTTCCTACTGTTTACTTTTCCAAAGTAAATTTAACTTCCACAGGACTTTTTTATAAAGTACAATAAATTTTTTTAAAGACAATTAAATCATAGGACTAGATAGAATATTTATACTAAATTCAGTGGAATATATTTTCAAGAGAATTTCAGAAGAAAAAAGTCTTGCAATCATTGCATTTTATCAATAAACCATATGTGATCAATATATAAATAAAGATTTTTTTCTATTTGAATACCTCTGAAATAGGAATGTGTTTTGGAAGTTATTCAATCTTATCATTGCTGTTAGCAGTCATAATAGTTACCATTTCCTGATTATATACAGATATCGTCGTAACTATTCAAGTCGTTGTTTTTGCAGTTTAGTTGTTTGCATTATTAACACCACATATGTGAAATTAATTACCTCTTATTCTCTTCAAAATAATTAGAATACAATTTGAAAATGAAACTAAAAGTGACTTTTATATACCTCCAGTGGGGGACTAGAGGACAGAGTCACAGCATTGGAAACAAAAATAATGGTAAAGGTTGGATATTATTGAAACAAATGTAGTTGGAGGGAAGACTGCAATTCCTTATTTCCTTGCAAAGCACAAACTGAGTTTTATGAAGCATAAGAATGCAAAATACATACATGTAAATGAAGCTTGGTTACAAAAAGATTGATTGTAACACAATGTGAAAAGCAACTGAGGACACAGGAAATCAAAGGATCTTTCATAGCAATGCTTTTCACATCCAAAGTGGACCAGGAAGATAATTGAAGAAAATTATTGCATTAGAATTTAATTAGAAGTATTTTTAATTAAGTGGTATAAGAAAAACTGGGGCAACTTATGAAAATGCTGTCTTATATTTTGTAAAATATAACATTCAAACTACAAAACATAAAAATGAAGAACATGGACAAAATTTCCAAATAGTTTCATTATTTTCTCTAACTCCTTTCCAGCTTCAAGTCTCTTTATGCACTCAGCACCAAAAATTGATTTTTTAAATTAATACACATATGTACTCATATTGTTTATATAAATAGATACAAGAATATATATATGCACACTATATCCACTCAGTATATACATTTAGTATGTATATATGCACATATACACACAAGTTAATTCACTTTATTTTTCCAGATGACTATTTGGTGGTTTATTTAAGAATAAATTTTCAATAACTCTAGCTATTAGGAAATTTTTGAAGTAGAAAATGAAAATAATATTTCAAAAGCTGAAGACTATGGTAAAACATTTTGTTTAAGGGACTTCATTTACTGTTCATAATATAATAAATGTAAGCTTTGTATTTCCACGTTAACATGAGAGAAAATGAGTTAATTTTGTACCTGTTTTAATAATTTATCATTTTAACTAATTTGTTTACTATGTTAACATTAGTGAAATAGAATGCTTATGCGCTTATTTTATGCATAACGCATACTGTGACATACGTGTACCCGAATGCTCACAAATAGAAAATGGACTGAGTTCAGTATTCTCAACCTATCAGAACTGAAAGATCCTTGGCAGAGCTCATACTTTCATAAGTGGATAAATAATATGCTGCTGTAAAATAGACAAGTGTTCAGCATTGAATCCATCTCAGGAACATGTGCTCACTTACAAAAGTTAGTATTTTATGTTCATTCCCAAAGTAATTTTTCAAGATTTTAAATATTAAAACTACTTTGTAATCTTAATTTGCCAATATGTCAAAGGCTCTGGATAAATTATTTCATTAAGATTTATAGTCTATCCATAGTCTATTTAACACATCATTTTAAAATAAATTTTATATAATAAACATGTTCTATTTATGTGTTATTTTAAGGAGAAATAAATCAAATTTAGTTCTTCTGACTTATTATTTTAGAAACAGTCTCAGAGTGATGATTATAGGCTCTACATTGTATTTTCCTTGAAAATCTCCTCTTCATTGTACCAGAAGTTCTTTATTTGTAGTCCAAAGTCTCTCTTGAGTATCTATGGAATCTATGCGTAAAATTCAAGTTTCCTTCAAATTTGGGTGAGAAAAATGTATTTCCTTGGTTTTATTTACCTCATACTGCAAAGTACCATCTTATTTCCAATAAGAACATTGGACAAATCCTTAGTATTATTAGCAGTATCTGTGACTCTGTTATTAATAAAAATACTTTATTATATATATTATATATAAATATCATTGCATGAAATTTTGGTAGTTATTAAACCTACCATTAAATCTTATTATTCCATGTTAATAAAGAAGCAAAGCAGCATATAGATGAAACAAAATCGTGAATATTTCTTATCTTTTAGTAACTATATACCTATATAATGTTTCATCTTTGTCTACATACTTTATAAATTATAAAACATTATTCTTATATATATGTATATATATGGAGAGAGAGATAATGTAAATAAAAGGTCTATAATTGATTGAAATTTCTTCAAAACAGTATCTTCCAAATAATGTTAGAGCAAAAAACAATAGTAAAATAAATAGATAATATATTAAGCTGTGTCTTTGTCAGCATAGGCTAGCCCTTATGAGGCAACAAGTGACCTTCTGTATCTCAGGACTCACAGATATTTATTTCTCTCATGCTACGTTTTCATCGTTGTCTCATTGGTTTTACAGTTTTAAACAAATGAAGCAGCTTCCATCTTTAACACATCTAGTAGAGAGACCAAAAAATGAGCATGGCTACACATCACTTTACCACACTAACCTACTCATGAATGTGACCATAGAACTCGTGTTCAATTTCACTGACAAGTTACATGGCCAAGCTGGATTATGCAGGAATGGTTAATGGATAATTATGGACCCTAATGTAACCTACTACACTCAGGCAAAGACGGTGGGCCTGGAGAGATGTTGTACTAGTGAAACTATATTCATTTATTAATTTATCAAATACTTAGTAATCATCTATGGCATTTGAGACAATGTGATAAGTTCTGGTGATAGATTGATAAATATAATTATTGTGACCCCTACCTTAAAATAACTCACATAGTCACAGGAAAACATATACACAAAATAAACATTACAATAATACACAATGAATATAATAATAGATTATATCACACAAATGGGGTTGCAGTCAAGTGGATAAAGTGAAGAGAAACTCGAAAATAGAATGTTAAAACCAAAATGGTAGATTGGATTTTTAACATCAATCAGAGAACGTGTTCAAGGTGATTTCTAGGTTTCCAGCTTGGTAACTGGAATATCATGACACCATTTGGTGTAATTCAACACAGAGGAAGACGGCAATTACTGTGGGCAAAAGATTAATTCAACTTTGTCCATAATGAATTTTAAATATGTTTAAAACACTAAAGTGGCAATAGAGATTGAAACTCAGATTGGCGTTCTATTATTGAGATGGAATTGATATTTTGATATTTTAATTGAATGTTTTTGAATGAGGAATTTGAAATCGCTAGCCTGAGTTATTTCAAAAGCTGTGATATGCCTGATAGAAGCAGGAATTTCTTTAAAAAAAAAAGTAGTTTGATAGTTACTGGATATTGATTTTAAGGTGTTCCTTTTTAACTGCAAATATGGAATATTAAAGTGGAGTTATGTAACTGAAAGTATTATATAGTTGAAAATAGAAGATAGAGACTTAATATTTGAAACCATGATTTAGAGAAGTGACATCTCTAAAGGTAGTTGCTCTCATTTCTAAGGACTGAATGTTCATATCCCTCTAAAACTTATATTAGGAAATCTAACTTCCAATGTGATGGTCTTAGGATGGGGACGGGGTTGTGTTGGGTAATAAGTAAATGAGGTTAGAATCCTCCTGAGTTGATTAGTGCCCTTATCAAGACATACCACAGAGCTTCTTCCTCCCTCTCTCTGCTCTCTTTCATGTGAGGATAAAATGAGAAGACAGCTGTCTTAAAACTGGGAAGAAGACCCTCACCAGAGAGATCTACTAGCACCTTGATCTTGGACTTGCCAGACTCCAAACTGTGAGAAATAAATGTTGTTGTTTAAGTCACCCAGTCTACAGTATTTCATTAAGGCTACTGGACTAAGTCATTCATGTAAGAGTGAAAGATCTGAGAACCAAGGCTGAATTTTGATTCGTTTTTTTAATGTAGGATGAAGATGAATCAGTCCTAGAAAACAGACAGAGACAGAGAGAAAGAGAGAGACTGAGAGAGAGAGAAACACCAGATATTAAAACTCTGACCTGCAGTCTGAAGTAATCAGCTAAGAAGTCAAACCAAAACCTTTGTAGCAGTTGGCCCCAAGTAAGACTAATCAATAGCTGCCAGTTTCCATAATTCCACCTACTTCCTTCTGCTTCCAACTTATAATCAACCAGAAAAAGGAAAATATGCTCCCCAAACCAATCATATAGGATGCCCCACTTCTAGTTAACAGGTCTCTAGCTTACAGATGCTAACAGCATCTAATCAAGGGCACACCTGAATCCTTCCCCCTTGGTCCACTCTGAAGCTCTCCGACTCCTCTGTTTTGTGTTTCTGTCAAATGCAAATGATGGTAGCTTGCTACAGCAAGCTATGCATAAATAACCTGTGCTTGTTCTCATTTGGGTAGGCTTATCTCTGTAACACACACCTCAGACATATTGAAGTAACTCTTAACGGTAAAGACAAGTAGACTTCGACCATCACGTTTGCCATTTATAGAGGCAATTCTACTGAATATATCATGATGAATTTAGATTTAGACACCAAGTCATATAAAAACATTAAAACTTCCAGAGAAAATAATAATGTACCAAAATATTTTTAGATATGAATTTCCATGCCTTTAAAATATTAACTATCTCAACCTAACCTTTTAAATATTTTATATCGATGAAATGGAAAAGGCTGTTAAATGTGCTATGCATTCAGAAGTTTGATTTCTCTATATTCAGTTCTCCAACTGTTTACTATATTCTGAAACCCATTCTAGAAGCATCTAAATAGTAATAATAAATAACAATAAGGCTTTGAAGTAGGCAGAGCTGGCTACAAATTTTATCTTCACACTTCACAAGCTATGAGATGCAGAGAAAATGTATCTTTATTCTTCCATAAAATATTATCAATGATAGATAGTGTATAGGGTGGTTGTAAGAAAAAGGGCAAATAGTTTTATCTTTGCATAATAAATAATAGGCCACTTAAAAAATCTGTTGAAGTGAATTCATAGATGTAGCTCTTTGAATATACTGTTAGTAACAATGTCTTTTAATATTTTTATAATATAACACAATGTTTTCTCTGGAATTTCAATTGTACTACATTTGGCCTATTCAAAACTTTTATATATTTATGATTCTCTGTATAATGGTTTGTCCCTCTAATGACAATTTATGCAGCATTAGCATTAACACATTTATTAATACGTTCTAGAGGATAGAGTGGTAAAAGTGTTCAAGTTTATTTTGTCAATTAATACAGCAGTCTCCACCCATTTTAGCACTAGGAACCAGTTTTGTGGAAGACAATTTTTCCATAGATCACAAACAAAGACGGTTTCAGCATGATTCACGTGCATTACATCTATTGTGCATTTTATTTCTATTATCATTACATTATAATAGATAATGAAATAATTTTACAACTCACTGTAAAGTAGAATCCGTGACAGCCCTCAGCTGCTTTTCCTGCAATTAGACAGTCCCATCTCGAGTGATGGGAGACAGTGACAGATCATCAAGCATTCCATTCTCATAGGAAGCCAGCAACCTAGATCCCTTGCATGCACAGTTCACAATAGGGTTTGTGCTCCTATGAGAATCTAATGCTGCTGCTGATCTGATCTGACAGGAGGTGGAGCTTAGGTGGTAATTCTCACTCTCCTGCCACTCACTCACTTTCTGTGTGCGGCCTGGTTCCCAGCAGGCCACAGACCAGTACTCCACCATGGCCAGTTGGTAAATTAGGAACCCCTGAACAAATAGAACCATATGGTCTTTTTTATGTAAAATATTTATGTCTTAGTAGAGTGAAGAAAAATCCGAAGTAGAATTCCTTAGGCTCTTGTGTAAGAGTAAGGCTGATTTGTCTTCAGCAAATCTATCACTTAGTCTCTCTGCATCTTGCTTTTCTTAGCAGTGAAGTTAGAAGGTCTTGGAGAGCTTTCTTATTATATTTTGAGAAAAAAAATTGGTGTTAATTTTTATTGTTGAATAGTTTAGCGACTTCCATGCATACCCTGACAGAAAGTTGGCATGAAATCCATTAGGAAATAAACTATTCATATTGTGTATAATAGGGCAAGAGAAAGAAACCAAATAATGGACTCATAGATGTTTGACTAATAAAATGTTTATGAGAATAAAGGCTATTTATTCAACTTAAGTACAGAGCAGAATGTGTGAGGAATACGTAACAGCCTCTCAAGCTCATACAATATACATAACTAACTTTTCTCACTAAGAATATGAAGCTCAAAGGTGAGAGAAACTTAGCCCTATTTAGATAATGATAGTTGTATCTGCATATTTCACATGAAACAATGTAAGTGCATTTTCAAAGAGGTTATGTAAAGAAGTACATACACACAAAAAATAAATTATAACACTAATTACTTTCAGTGGCCCAGAAATGATTTAAATATTCAACAAAAAAACAGGCTGAACATCTGATGTACTACTTGCTTTAGGAATGAATGATATTTTTAAGATGGTTTTATTCAACATAATTTACAATTACATTAAAAAATAAGTGTTAGTTTGTTCTACTAAAACCACATTTTATTTTGCAAATTGTCAGCTTTTACCAGATTTCCATTAAAAAAAAAATCTAGTGAGCTTTCTAGCTAAAGTGTTCATATATAAAATTAAGATACTTTCATATAAAATCACCCCATAGAAACAATTGTTGTCAATGAATTAAAAAACCCTCTACGCTATCTTGTATAATAAGGTAGGTAAATTCAAGTAATAAATATCTGTTCAAAATATATGATCTTTCAATCTCCTTTGGCCTCACCGAACATTTATAAAAGTGTTCAATTTTTTAGTTACTGCCATGATGTAGGATAGGAACATACAAATTATTTGTAAAACTATGTTTTCATAAAAAAGAACAGAAAATAAAACAATTCTCAAATTGCTCTTTTTCTTAAACACTTCCCTGGAGTAAAAACTCTCCTATAGCAGGGTGTGTTCCTCATAAACTTCAGCATCCACATTACCTGGGACCTCATCAAAATATGCAAGAGATCAGTCAGAGTGGTGGGGGAAATTATAGGGAGAGGAGAAAGTCTTCTGAAAGGTCTGAAAGGCTCTGCAAAGCTTCGGGTGACAATAGCTGAAGGCAGCTGTTCTTTAACCCTGAGGCAGAGGGTGAGGACTATGTGCAAGGGAGTGGAGGGGAAGTTATCTTGATCAGGCTTGTTTGTTTGAAGCTGTCCAGGAACTGACCTTTGAACATCTGCATGTGTGACATTCCCTGAAAGGGGAACAATAAATGTTAATTACCATCAGATTGTGTTTGCTCCAGGCTTTCAGCATTGTGCCTGCACTGAACAAAAGTAAGCAGTTCCAGCTTCTGGAAGTTGCACTTTGGCCACTAGAGCAGGGCAATACCCTAGCTGCTCTTACACTGCATACCTGTGTCTGAGTACTCATTTCATCTGTCCCGCAGACCCAGCAAACATTCCTTTTTAGGCCCAGACCTAGAAATACTGAATCAAAGGCTCTGGCATGTCTAAGCAACCCGAAGCTGATTCAGATGTATGGTATAGGCAGTCTTGAGTGCTAAATGACTGAGGAGTCCAAGAGTTTTTAAAAAATAAATAGACTTAATTTTCCTTACTCCATTTTTTTTTTTGCAGTGAAAGTAGGTGGTTGACTTACATGCAATAAGGAAGCCAACTGATATCTCTGATGTTACTTGAGTTGGTTTCTCACCTCTTTTACTGCAGGAAAATTAAAACTGGGATAACTAGTAGAATGTTGTCTTCAGAAATTTGACAGAAGAGGGCTCATTAACATTTGTGGAAACCATTAACTCAAGCCTTTATTAAAAATGCTGCAGCATAAGAATAGCTTAAGATGACAGTTCTTGGGAGCAGAAAGCCCAAGGCATTTATATGTTAGACTGAAGAAGGTCAGTCAAAGTTTACTGCTAATTGTTTTAATTACATAAGGCATAATATAACTTGGGTTATCCTCAGAGAAAAGGATCTGGGCTTGGTCTTAACACAAGCTGGTTGGTCTAATTAGGTTTAGCAAGACAAGGAACAGTTCAAGGGTAAAGAATTTTAAAGGGTCATTGGAAACAGCACCTACTGTGAAAGGAGATCCTATAGTAGGTCCTTCAGCATCTCCTGTAAAATACAGTTGCAAGAATAAGTTCACTCACTACAGTAACATGAATTAATGTTCACCTATCTCTTCATTATCCATTCATAAATATAGAGTGTCACTAGCATATCCCGTATGTAGATCATCATAGTTAATCTTTGAAGTACTTGTGATGAGTTTCTTATCTCATGTTTTACAAATATAAGCTGCTTGGCCACAAAGGCAAAGTTTTCAAAATGAAGTCTCAGGCCAGAGCATTTTCTCTCAGCAGTTTAGCTAAACTGCTTCCAAATGTTGTAACAAACTTAGTTTTCAGCATATTTTGAATTGCTTTATTACAAAAGACAGAAATTAAGTAAAATAATTTTACATTATTAATTTAATTTTTTTCTTTTTTAAATTTAAGATTTAATTTTTTTAAATTTTAATAGATTTCTAGGGAATAGGTGGTGTTTAGTTATGCAAATAAGTACTTTAGTGGCAATTTATGAGATTTGGTGCACACATCACCTGAGCAGCATACACTATACACAATGTATCATCTTTTATCCCTTGCCACCCCCCACCATTTCCCCAGAAACTTCAAAGCCCACTGTATTATTCTTATGCCTTTATGTCCTCATGCCTTAGCCCCCACATATAGATGAGAATAGACAATGTTTAGTTTTCCATTCCTGAGTTAAATAATAGTCTCCAATTCAATCCAGGTTGCTGTGAATGCCATTATTTCCTTCCTTTATTGTAGCTGAGTGGTATTGCATGGTGTGTGTGTGTGTGTGTGTGTATATATATGAACATGTGTGTGTATATACACATATATGTACATGTGTGTGTATATATACACACATATATATACATGTGTGTGTATATATACACATATATATGTATATATGTGTATATATATGTATATATGTGTATATATATGTATATGTGTGTATATATGTGTGTGTGTGTGTGTGTGTGTATATATATATATCACATTTCTTTATCTACTTGTTGATTGATGGGCATTTGGACTTGTTCCATATTTTTGCAATTGCAAATTGTGCTGCTATAAACATGAGTGTAAAAGTATCTTTTTTGTATAATGACTTCTTTTCCTCTGAGTAGATACCTAGTAGTGGGATTGCTGGATCAAACAGTAGATCTACTTCTAGTTCTTTAAGTAATATCCACACCGTTTTCCACAGTAGTTTTACAAGTTGGCATTCTCACCAACAGTGTAAAAGTGTTCCTTTTTCACCTCACCCACACGAACATCTATTATGTTTTGATTTTTTAATTATGGCCATTCTTGCAGAAGTGAGGTGGTATTGCACTATAGTTTTGATTTGCATATCCCTGATAATTAGTGATGTTAAGTATTTTTCTATATGTTTTTTGGCCATTTGTATATCTTCATTTGAAAATTGTTCACATCCTTAGCTCACTTTTTAATGGGATTGTTTGGAGTTTTTTTTTTTTTTTTTTTTTTTTGCTGTTTTGTTTAAGTTCTTTGTAGGTTCTGAGTATTAGTCCTTTGTCAGATGTATAGACTGTGAAGATGTTCTCCCCCTCTGTGGGTTGTCTGTTAACTCCACTGATTATTTATTTTGCTGTGCAGAAGCTTTTTAGTGTAATGAAGTCTTGCCTATTTTTATTTGTTTTTGTTGCACTTGCTTTTGGGGTCTTGGTCATGAGGTCTTTGCCTAAGCTGAGGTCTAGAAAAGTTTTTCCAGTGTTACTTTCTAGAGTCCTTATGGTTTCAGGACTGAGATTTAAGTCTTTGATCCATCTTGAGTTGATATTTGTATAAAGTGGGAGATGAGGATTTAGTTTCATTTTTCTACATGTGGCTTGCCAACTATCGCAGCACCATTTTTTGAATAGGCTGTTCTTTCCCTACGTTATGTTTTTGTTTGCTTTGTAGAAGATCAGTTGGCTGTAAGTATTTGGCTTTATTTCAGGATTTCTGTTCCATTGGTCTACGTGCCTAGTTTTATACCAGGACCATGCTATTTTGGTGACTATGGCCTTGGAGTATAGTTTGAAGTCAGGTAACATGATGTCTCCAGAATTGTTCTATTTGAGTTGGATGGTATTGCTTTGGCTATGCAGGCTCTTTTTTGGTTCCTCATGAATTTTAGGATTTATTTTTAGTTCTGTGAAGAATGATGGTGGTATTTTGATGGGAATTGCATTGAATTTGTACATTGCTTTTGGCAGTATGGTCATTTTCACAATATTGATTCTACCCAACCATGATCGTAGAATGTGTTTCCATTTGTTTGTTTTGTCTACGATTTTTTTCAGCAGTGTTTTGTAGCTTTCTTTGTAGAGGCCTTTCATGTCCTTTGTTAAGTATATTTCTGTATTTTATTTTATTTGCAGCTACTATGAAATGAGTTCAGTTCTTGATTTGCTTCTCATCTTTGTCTCTGTGTATAGCAGAGCTACTGTTTTGTGTACTTTTTTTTTTTTTCTGAATTCTTTTACCATTTCTGGAAGTTTTTTGGATGAATCTTTAAGATTTTCTTAGTTTATGATTATATCATCATCAAACAGAGACAGTTTAATTTCCTCTTTACCAACCTGGATACACTTTATTTCTTTCTCTTGTCTGATTGCTCTGGCTAGGACTTCCAGTACTATGTTGAATAAAAGTGGTGTGAGTGAGTGTTCTTGTCTTATTCCAGTTCTCAAGGGGAGGGCTTTCAACATTTCCTCTTTCAGTATAATGTGGGCTGTGAGTTTATCATAGATGGCTCTTGCTACCTTAAGGTATGTCCCTTCTATACCCATTTTGCTGACGGTTTTAATTATTACGGGATGCTGGATTTTGTCAAATGCTTTTTCTGTGCCTATTGAGCTGATCATGTGTTTCTTGTTTTTAATTCTGTTTATGTGGCATACCACATTTATTGACTTAATTATTATGTTAAACCATCCCTGCATCCCTAATATGAAACACATTTGATCATGGTGAATTACCTTTATGATATGCTGTTAGATTTAGTTAGTAGTTTTGAGGACTTTTGCTTCTATGTTCATCAGGGATATTGGTCTGTAGTTTTCTATTTTTATTATGTCTTTCCTTGGTTTTTGGCATTATGGTGATATTAGCTTCCTAGAATAATTTAGGGAGGATTTCTCTTTTCTCTGTCTTGTGGAATAGTGTCAATAGATTGGTAACAATTCTTCTTTGAATGTTTGATGGAATTCAGCTATGAATTTGTCTGGCCCTGAACTTTTATTTTGTTGACAATTTTTTAATATCATTTTAATCTTGCTGCTTGTTAATGGTCTCTTCAGAGAATCTGTATCTTTCTGGTTTTATCCATCTTCCAGGAATTTATCTATCTTCTCTAGTTTTCTAGTTTATGCACATAAAAGTCTTCATAATAGCCTTGAATAATCTTTTGTATTTCTGTGGCATCAGTTGTAATATCTCCTGTTTTGTCTCCAAGTGAGCTTATTTCCATCTTCTCTCTTCTTGAATTTGTGGATTGCTTTTGGCAGTATGGTCATTACTCTTGCTAACAGTCTGTCAATTTTATTTATCTTTTCAGAGAACCAGCTCTTTGTTTTATTTATCTTTTGTATTTTTGTTTGTTTCATTCTCTTTTAGTTATTCTCTTATCTTGCTCATTTTTTTTCTTCTGCTGGGTTTGGGTTTGGATTGTTCTTGTTTTTCCGGTTCCATGAGGTGTGGATTAGACCTTAGATTGTCTGTTTGTTCTCTTTCAGACTTTTACACGTAGGCATTTCATGCTATGGACTTTCTTCTTAGCACCACTTATGCTGTATCCCACTGTTCAGGTTTCTCAGGCAGTGGGCAGGGCTATAATATTCGCAAGAGATTATGACCTTTGTCTCTGGCTACCAGGGCTGGTAGAGAAAGACCGCCAGGTAGTAGCAGGCATAGGTGTGTCTGAGCTCAGCCTTCCCTTGTGCGGGGCTTGCTGTGATTGCTGTGGGAGATGAGGGTGTGTTTCCCAGTCCATTGGACTTCTATTTTTAGGGGGATTATGGCTGCCCCTGCTGAGTCATACAGGTTGCCAGGGAACTGAGGGAAAGCCAGCAGTCACAGGTTTCACCCTGCTCCCATGCAGCCTGCAGTCCTAAAGGCTGATCTCCTGCTTAGACAGACAGAGCAGCGTGTGAAGCACTGTGCCCCTACAACAGCCCTGAGTCTATTTCCAGGCAGCCAGTGAGCAGGGGTGATAACTTGCCCCAAACCAGTAGCCTCCCCGGTGAGAAAGCAAGCTGACTGACAGTTTTTCAGCATCTCAGGGTGGCTGCAGCAATTATCATGTTCCCTCAAAGGGTCTGGATTCTCTTATTTTTCTTGATTTGTTCATTCAGTAGTTCTTGGAGCAAAAGTTCACGGTGTGATTCTCCACGACTGCTCTGTGTGTCTGAGCAAGAGATGCAAGCTAGTCCTGGCTCTGTTCACCATCTTAATCCTAATTTAATTATTCTTTATGTGTGTCTATTTCTACATATTATCCTTAGTAATTTTAAATAAAAATCAATAATACCAGTCTAAAAGACTATAATCGATTAAAAATATATGATGATTATGTGGAGGGAAAAATACTTTGGTTTTCTATATCTGTAAGTTTGTTAATAACCAATAGGATCCCAGCCTTTTCCAACCATATAGGATGCATAACATTGATGATAAGCTATTCTTTAATTTTATTTTCCCAAAATACATATATGTGCATATGACTAAATTTTTTAGGAAATTTATTAAAATGTGATGTTATATTGTATTACAGATGAGCAGTAATTAGAATCCAATGCTATTAAATTGTTGCCTTTAGAGGCAATTTAAGTAGCAAGTGTTTTTTGCAAGATTGACTCAAAGAATGTAACTTGTTAAGTGCAAACAGCAAGGTTCATAATAATGATAATAATGCCTTAGATAGGATATACTTGATACTCTATGCTTCTCTGCCAGGTCAGTGTAGATTAATGTAATCTCTGGCCTGTTGGTAATTTGACAGCGTGTTGATTGAGCAGCTATGAGTGTGACGTTTTTCATCATATTTTCCCTGGGACGGCTAGAAAGCAGTAAAGCTCTCTTGATTCTCCCAGCCTTTCATTAGACCAATACTAAGGTAGCAAGATGCAAACCAACCTCTCTTGGAGAGCTGAAATGAAACTATTTCTTTTAGTCCCTCTCTTAAGCTCATGGTGGATAGTATGATTAATATTTTGGGCATAGGAAGCACCCAAGTTTAAATCAAAATGTTGTGGCCAAACAAGACAGCAAAATATATTTTTTTTTCTCTTTCAGGACTTTGTTAAACCTGTCTTAGGGAGTATTTTCAGGTTTCTTGATCACTTAAAGCCTTTCATTGCTGCTCAAAATTTCTCCTAGTAATTAACGCTATAAAAGAGAGTGAAATTGTTTTCTTTAAATTTACCATTATCTTCTTCTTTTTAAAAATCTATTCTTATACGTGGTAGATACTTCAATGACTTCTTTTTGATTCCTGCTCCTGTTTCCTTACCAAAGGTACAAATGTCATACCCATCACAAAGACTCTGCTCTATTACGTTGCTTTAAATCTTGGAATCACACTCAGTCTCTTTATTGGGGACTTCAAAATACTCTACATTTTGACACTGTTACTTGTTTGCAGGAAGAGTGCTTTGAAAAACATTTATTCCTCTGCTGTTTAACTGCATTGCAGTTGCTTTCCTCAACCATACTTGTATGCTCCATAAAATTATTTCTGATTACTCTTCCTATCTTCTTCCTGGTCTGTTTAATAATATTATAATAACATATTCTAGCTCTTCCTAAGTTATAGGTAATGGGCTATTTTTGTATGCACGACATAATAAAATATACAAAATGTATATATGTATACATATTTTTGCTTGTGGAACTCTCCACTTTCTATTGACTCACATAGCTGAACCTCTTCTGATATTAAGAAATTCAGTAATTTAAACAATGGAATGAAACTTTAGTTGTTACCATCTCAGCAACTACTTAGACCAAACAAAAAGCTACAACAAACTACAAAGAAAACTTTGTCAAAAACAAAAAAAACAAAAAAAACCAAAACTCAGTTTGTATAAACAAATAAATAGATAATTCAAAATTTCTAGTGAATTTTTAAAATACTATTTCTCTTGATATGCACAATCAGTTTGTGGTATAGGTGGAATATTATTAACTTACAAAGTTCATCTAACTAATATAACAATAGTTGACAACTAAATCCAAGCTTGCTGTATTCTGATTGGGGTACCATTCTGTTACGCATCTTCCTTGGAAATAATACTAAAATATATGTTTTCTAAAGTTCAGTATGAGTCTAATTACTGAGCACAAATATGGACCCATACTAATATTAAGACTTCAGTAGAATTTATCTCCAAAGGGCTTTTTCAAATCTCCAGCTACTCCTATTATATTGATATTGTTAGGATGATAACAGAAATGGAATACATAGACCCATTCCTTACTTCAAATTTGTAAATTGATACACTTTAAAACACTGATACACTTTAAAACTCAGCCGCCTCAGACCTCAGTTTTCCCATTTTTGTAACAAGTCCATGATTCTCAAGAAATGAAATCTTTAATACTCCACTTAGCTGGAGGGACAGGGTATTATGAGTGGGCTGATGGCAAAAGAAAGTATGAATTAGAAGATTCTGATTTTACATAATATGCTTAAGGTCAGAAAATCACAGAAAACTTGGTAAAACTGAAGTTACTCTTACCTTGTTTGTACAAAATATTAGAGACAGCCTGAGAGACTCACAAATCTGTGCTTCTACTTTGTAAATTAGCTGTCATTTTTTTTCACTATGGAAGTTGCTAAAATTACACTGCTGAATAATTAAAATTAGCATACGCTTACATGACATTTCAAAACAATATACAAAATGAATTGAGAAACAAATAAGCCATGAGTAAAAAGATTATGTTTTCTAATCATTTTTTTGATGCTTTTTTGGGTCATGTATTGTTCTTTTTACAAAAGGACATTACATTAAGAATGTAAATCACTGTAGATATGAAAATATGGAGAAAACTACTTTTAAATAAATTATTTAATTTCTTCAAATATTTATTCTTAATTTTTATATACTATAGATGATAAGAAGACATCTTTAAAAATTTCTAATCCTAAAAAATTTATTTTTATAATAAATATTTTAAAATGTATATGTGTTTTCTTTAACTGGTCTTGAACCATTGTAAAATACATCATTGTCATATTTATATTAATTGTGATTAAATTATAATTTCTGTAACAATTTATATTCAACATTTTAAAATATTCTACATGTAATATAATTTACATACTTCTTATAAGCAAACACATTACCTAGAGCACCTGTGATAATTTTAATGATGCATATCTGAGAATGAATTTCACACTAAAGATTTTATCATTTTCTAAAATAATTTCCAGGCTAAAAGACCATATGGCATTTCCTGGAATGCCTGTTAAAACTCATTACATGCAAGAGACATATGATAGCAAATTCTATTATATTTGGTCTTACCTTACAAGGAACAGAATAAGAAAAGACGATGAACACAAACTCAAAAACCACTTTGATATTGAAGGGTGACAGCATATGCCACCCCAAAATACACCCCTTTGTCATAAGGATTATTTTGAGCCAAATGCAGTTTTAAAAGTTAACAACAGCAGGTCCAAGAAGAATGTTCTGACACCTTCATCCTACCATGCACAGTTTTTTTCTTTATGAAAGTAGAAGCTAAAACCCCCATATGGAAGATGTTCCTTGCATGCCAGGAGGAATTTAACATTCTAATCATCAAGAATGTGTAGTTGAAATTGAGAACATTTTATACAAACAGACCTTGTTAAAATCATTTTTATCTTCTCTTATCCTTCCCCTCATAATTCAGTTACTTTTCCACAATTGTCTCTCTTTTTTCAACATACTATAAAAACATTTATATTTTGCCATTTTTTAGGTCTTCACTTTTTTTAATGAGGGCTCCCATGTCATGCAAAACTTATGCTTAATAAATTTGTATGCTTTTCTCCTGTTAATCTGTCTTATATCAGTTTAATTCTCTGGTCCACCCAAGAAAATTCCAAAAGATAGAGGTAAAATTTTGCCTAGAGTATCCACATGAGTGTCAATTAATACTGAAAACAATGAAAATGTCCTACTAAATAATTAGCTTCAAATAGAAGAATCAAAATATAATAATAGAAGGTGTCAGTAAGTTTTACTTCAATTGATGACTTTATTTTCATACTATTAGCATTACTAATAGAATTGAATATTACAATGGTACTTTAACTCAAAAAATATATATGTATTATATATATATGTATATGTGTGTGTGTGTGCGTGTCTACATATATCCTGACACTTAATTTAGTGTCAAGATTTTACAAGAAACAAAAATTATAGCAAAATTTAGGACTGATTTAGAGCAGAAAGCACACTTTGCAAGGTAACAATTTATCTGAAGTTTTGAAAGTTGATTAATATGAAATACCTTCAGAACAGAGACTATTCTGAAAAAGATGACTAATTACTTTCTTTTCTCTGTCACTTGAATCCATTAAATTACAATTATAATGCAAAACAAAAAGGGGGAAAATAAAGATAGTTTAAAATAGTAACTTCAGGAAATGTACAGCTAGCAGGAGTGTGCTATAAATTTTATAGATTAGAAAATAAAGCCCTAAATCTAAATTGATACATTCATGCAAGACTGAACAGCAATTGTCAGAGTCAAATCTAAAATCCTGTTCTTGACATCAGTGTTTTTTAACTATATATGGTTACTTTCTACACAAGTTATTTAGTAGAAATATTTCTATAATATAATAATTTCTATATTATAATAAGGATTCCTTTACCCCAATGACAATAGGTCTTACAGCAGTGTCTATAAATCCTGAGAATAGATTACCTACATAAACCTTATTTGGAGGTGGGAATATCGTGTCTTTGAGTTTCTGGGTCCCACCAATAGTGGTTCAATTCAGAAAATCAAACAGTTAGCACTAATCTTAATCCTTAATGCGTTTCTCAGGTGCTACCTCTTAGAAATGATGGGAACCATTATTTTGGAAGACCACTCAGTAGAGTTCAAAACTAATCATAATAAAGGATCTTTTTAAATATAAAATTTGGCTCAGGTTTTTACAAAAACAAATCCTGATACAAAGATTTAAGTGCAAATAAATTATTGAAATTCCAGAGCATGTTACTCTGGTATGGGAGAGTTAGGGAAATCAGTAAGGGAAGGGAAAGAAGACAAAATAGAAGATGCAATGGCCCTCGTGGTCAACTGGAGCAAAGACATTGGATGACTGATCAACTAACTCCTGGTCCATCCTTGATTAAAAGCTGCTCCCAGGCCATTAACTAACATCCTGTCTCTCCTCGCTCTCTGTAACACAAACACACATCTCTGGCTTACCGTATACTGAAAGAGTTTTCATTATCACATAGAAAAGGGTCATAGGTGTCTGAAGTAAAAATTTTTGTCATGTGCAAGGGTGTGCTGAAGAGTGGGCATTGACAATGTTTGCGACATAGAATACACAGAATTGATGAGTCACATAAAAGAATCATTGTGATTTACATGTGTGTATGTGTTTGTGTGTTTGCACTGAAATGCAATGATAAATAATCTATAATACCATGAGTGTGTCTTTGATATTGTGTTGAGAAATTTAGCAAAATACAAATACAGAATACTCAGTTAAATTTAAATTTAAAATAAACAATACATTTTTAGTATAAATATGGCCCAAATATGGAATGGGGAGTATTTGTTTTAACGAATGTCATTTATTTTTTATCTTAAATTTTAATTTACTTGTACATCCTCTATTTTATCTGCTGACACTACTTTGTAATAACTTCAGTAAGAAACTGACTTTGCAGGATTATAAGAGCTTATTGTTACCTCCAGAAAATTCTGAGAGTTCTCTGGCCCATAATCCATTTTTGCCAAATAGTTTAAGTGAAGATTATGCCAAAATTTCTCATACATTTTAAAGATTAAAAGGAAGCTTTTTTTCAGTAATGCCTACATGTATAATAAATATAAACTCAGAAATGTACTTATAAAGCTTAAAATTTCAGAAATATGTGAATCACAGTTAATTCTTTGTTTTCTGGCATTATTCAGATAGATTTTTGCCAACTTTTAGGTAGCTGATTCATTTCTTCTTCTTTTTTTTTTTTTTTTGCATTCAGAGTAAAGAATAGCCTCTGAAGGTAAATTTCAAATTCACACATTTTCAAATTTACATCTGCCAACTATGAAAATGCATGCCCATTCAGCTAACAGAAATAAACATTTTAAAGTCAATATACAAAAGTGTGACATAATTCTATAAATAACTATCCCATATAAGGTTTCAAGTATGTATGAATTTGTTTCACAGAACAAATTTTATCAGCATCTTACAAGTAAAGTAGAACAGAAGTCTGGTATGGAACACAGGAGATAAGAATCTGCCATTAAAGTGATAGAAGCCAATGCTTGCACCAAGGTTGCTACGTGCCATAGTAAAGAAAAATCAAGGGAAGAGATTAAACCCTTTATCATGGTGGACAACCTTGCTTGGACCACTATTTCTGCCTTGTGTGTTTACGGTATTTTTTCGGCCAAGTTTCCCCTATGTATAAGAACACCTTAAATTCTACTAGTTTCCGCAGAACACCCAGCTCCATCTTCCCTCACCCACTTAACTAAGTAGATAAACTCAATTTCTTACTAACATGGAAATGAGAACTTCAGATGGAATTTTTTGTTTGTTTGCTTTTAGACAGAGTCTCGCCCTGTGGCCCAGACTGGAATGCAATGGCCTGATCTCTGCTCTCTGCAACCTCTGCCTCGTGGGTTCAAGTGATTCTCCTGCCTCAGCCTCCCGAGTAGCTGGGATTACAGGCTCGTGCCACCATGCTAGCTAATTTTTTGTATCTTTAGTAGAGACAGGGTTTCACCATGTTGGCCAGGCTGGCCTCGAACTCCTGACCTCATGATCCACCGTCTCGGCATCCCAAAGTGCTGGGATTACAGGTGTGAACCACCGCACTCAGCCTTCAGATAGAGTTTAACTCAAGCTTCCTTCCACCAGATCTATAAGCCAACTTGTTTTCAGGTGTGTTCTTCTTCCCCAGTACCTCCACTTGCATTCTAAACTTAGGCATGCCCTTCTCTATAAAGAACTTACCCAAGAATTGTCCTCTCCTCTGTCTTCCCCATAGAGACATTGAAGAGATCTGTGTATTGAAGAGCCATGTATTGAAAAGAACTGTGTATTGGATTAAACATGTGCATATTGACAAACTAAGGTTACTACATCTTTATATTATATTTTAAAATAAATACTTCTCCTTTGAGTCCTTATTTCCATCTAAGAACCACCTTAATTATCTTCTTGCCATGGTCTATGTTTTCTTGAATTGTCATATTCATATTAATGTTCTAATTTACCTCGCATTTTGATTACCTTTTTTTTCTGAGACAAAGTCTTGCTCTGTCGCCCAGTTTGGATTAAGTGCTGTGGCACCATCTCCGCTCACTGCAACCTGCACTTTCCTAGTCCAAGCAATTTCCTGCCTCAGCATCCCAAGTAGCTGGGATTACGGGTGCACGCCACCGTGCTTTGCTATTTTTATTTTTTTTTATTTTTTTTTTTATTTTTAGTAGAGACGGGATTTCACCATGTTGGCCAGGCTCGTCTTGAACTTCTGACCTCAGACAATCCGCCTGCCTTGGCATCCCAAAGTCTTGGGATTACAGGCCTGAGCCACCACACCCAGCCTTTGATTCCCTTTTAACCTGACTTCCTTACTCACTATGCCACAGGTTCTATTTGGTTTCATTTTACTTTCACCAATTCACTGATGACCTTTAACTGATTAAATTCAAATAAAACCTCTCAGTCTTTATTTACCAGTAATTATTCTGTTGATGGCAACTTGTTACATTTGTTTGGTTGTTGGTTAATTGTAGCTGTCAATCCTTGATTTCCATGATCATATAAAACTGAATCTTATTTTATTTTCTGAACCCTTGTTTTGAGCCCCATATGTCATGGTTTCATGCTTTTACACATCATTAGATGTTGCAATTACACAGACGATATTATAGATTCTAATTCTACATTTCTTTCCTAGGTAATTGTATTTAATACCATTTCAAACCAATTTTAACTTACGTAGAGTAGCCAAAATTAAACCAATTTAAACCAATATAAAAAACAAAAAAAATGTATTTTATATCAATTATATGGTTTGAATACAATTTTTTTGTATTTTATACCAATTCATACCAATATTAACTTACTTAGAGTAGCCAAAGCTATATCTCCATCAAATATTGTCTTCTGAGCTCCAAGCTTCCATATCTGCAGGTACACTTTACAACATTCTTTTGATATCTTGCAGGCAGTTCAATCTCAACATATTCATGCATGCATCCATTCACTCATTAAAAAATATTTATTGAGTGTCTAGTGTGTTGTATAGGGAACATAATAGCCAGTGAATAAATCAGAAAGAAAACAATATAAAATAAAATTTTGCCTTCTATGTAGTTTAGGTACTATTTCAAAGGATAAAATAGAGTAAATAGCTGTAATGTCCTTATTAATAATTTACCATTGGCTCAATATTAACTGAGGAAAGGATTAAGAGGTTTAAGAAAGCTTGTAATTTTTGATGGAGTAGCCAAGAAAGGCACTCCTGTGTAAAAAGTATGAAGAAAGTGAAACAAATAGCCTTAGGGTCGCCTTGGGAAAGACCTGCTCAGTCAAAAGATACAAGTGCAAAGGCTCAGAGGCAGACAAGTGATTATTGAGGGATATTACTAGAAGCCTAAGGAGATAGAAGAAAATGATAACATCAAGGAAGTAATGGGAGCCCTGATTAGAAAGACCTTATGCATCATTTTAAGTGATTTGATTTTTACTGTGAATAAGATTGAAAGTTATTGAGCAGAGGAATTACAATGACTGCCTTACATTTTAACAAGATATATTTCTAGTTGCCCTTTGTGAGTGAAGGCATCTATAGAGGGAGGTAGAACAGTTAGAATGCCACTGCAATAAATTAAGCAAGAGATGAAATGCTTTAAACAATTTGTGAGCAGTGGAGATGCTGATATGTTTCAGGATGCTAATATTGATGAAGGTTGAAATAGTGGTTCTGCCTTACGGTATAAGAAAAACTAGAGTCAAGGATGATTGCAAGATTATTTATCTAATTATGTATAACTGAACAATTAGAAAACTTTATTTGATTCTTACTTACCTAAGTAAAACTGGAACCTGACATGAAATATTCACTAAAACCTCATCCTTGTCTACTATTTCTCTTCATATGTGACACTGATCCAATGCTTAATCCAGAAAATTAAAAATCATGGACATATCTCTCTGAGAGGAATATATATATATATATATATACACACACACACACACACACACAGACACACATTACACAAACACACATATATATCTAATAAGCAAACATATATATGTGTGTATATAACACATTTTTAAAATTCAAAATATAAAGACCACATATTGACACCCTTAAGCCACTCCCTTATTATCCTCTGTAGTTCAGTCTATTGCAAAAGTGGTTAATCAGATTCCCCACACTCACTTTTGTCTCCTTGAAATTCATTTTTTTAAACTAGAGAAAAAAATGATTTAAAAGTTTAAAAAACATAAGACATTTAGCTTAAAATCGTTTGCTTGTCTTTTCCGTTTCCCTTAAATTTCAAAGCCTTTAACTTATGAAAATCCTGATAGTCTCTTTGTCATCTGCCTTTTCAGATTTTCATGGAACCAAACTATCCTTTAATCCATATAGCATAACTGCTATGGTCTTCTCAATGGACTCTCAATGTTCCTCAATGTATTTCACTCTCTTTTTCATGATATGATCTTTAGATATGCAATTTTCTCATATGGTTAATAGACTAGTTAATTTCTACACCTACAATGTAGGGTTCATTTGTTAAGTTAATGAAGGCATAGATTTTATGTTGATATTAATTTGTCTCTTCCATCAATCAAGTATAAATACTTTCATTTGGTTATAATGTGTTGAAATGTGTATACATATTTATAAATTTAATGTAAACATGTATTACTGATGATGCATTTATATATTTAATGATTAATTTTCTAAGTTTATATGGGTTTTGTTTTTTTTTTTCTTTCTTTTTTTTTTTTTGAGAGAGTCTTGCTCTGTTACCCAGGCTGGAGTGAAGTGGCACAATCTTGGCTCACTGCAACCTCTACCTCCTGGGTTCAAGCGATTCTCCTGTCTCAGCCTCCTGAGTAGCTGGGACTACAGGCGTGTGCCACCACATCCAGCTAATTTTTTTTGTATTTTTAGTAGAGACGGGTTTCACCATATTGGCCAGGCTGGTCTCAAACTGCTGACCTTGTGATCTGCCCACCTCGGCCTCCCAAAGTGCTGGGACTACAGGCTTGAGCCACAGTGCCCAGCCTATATGGGTTTTGATTACAATGTGGAGGCATTTCTCAAGTTGAACATAGCAAAGCATTAGAAGACTAAGTTTTTATTATGTTTTCCATTGCAGATAAATTAAGAAACATTGGATGAAATAGGTTTTAAAGACATATACCTTCAGGACAAAAGATATTATTGTTATAATGTCATAAAATTCATTGTGAATCTCCAAGAAGTAAATAAAATATAAAAAATTTTTTGATTTTTTTCAATTTCATAGTCACTTATATGACTATGAATTTTCTAATACTAAGATCATGCTAGACATTAACTCATAGTGAATCTAGAATGGCTAATACGTGAACATCAAAAACAACTTGTTAGTTAATTCATATTGATTGATAAAGCAAATTAATCACCAGAATATGTCCAGTCAAAATGTTCATTCAATGACCGATAAACTCATGTTGATATGGTCTGAACGTAAAAAAGAAATAATTGGAACAAAGAGATGTAGTGGCTAGGAAATAAGGCTACAGCACCAATGAAGTCTCACTTTCATTTTCAATACTAATGGCTCTAAAGTAGCTCCCCCCTCATCCATAGGAGATAAGTTCTAATACCCCCAGTGAATGCCTCAAATGATAGGTAGTACTGAACCCTATATATACTGAGATTTTTCCTATACATACATACCCATGATAATGTTTAACTTATAAACTAGGCACAGTAAGAGATTAACAGTAATAACTAATAATAGAATAATTATAACAATATGTCAGCATCTCTACTCATGTGCTTTTGGGCCCTTATTGAGTAAATTGAAAGTTGCTTGAATGCAAGCACTGCATTACCACAACAGTCAATCTGATAAGTGGGACAGCTACTTATCAGATTGGTGACTAACTGGTGAGTAGTTAGATAATGTGGATACACTGGACCAAGGCATGCTTCATGTCCAGGGTATGACAGAACAGGATCGCATAAGATTCCATCCCACTACTCAGAATGGCTTGCAATTTAAAACTCATGAATTGTTAATTTCTGGAAATTTCAATGGAATATTTTCAGAGATCCTTGGCTATAGGTAACTGTGAAACCATGAAAAGTGAAATTGCAGATAAGGGAGGATAATGCAAGATGAAATTTCTTAGTAATCCATGATTTTTAATGCATGATGATTTTATCAGATTGTTAAGAAGTTACATTCCTTTGCAAAAATTTAAACCAGAAAAGACTGGAAGACTATTTCATGTTTTGTGGATATCAGTAAAGGGAAAGGTAATTTCAAAAGACATATATTCTTTGATTACAAGCTGAATTTGAAATAAGAAAATGGCCTGGGAATATCAATCCATTAAATTGTATATGTCAGCTTATTTTCTCAAGATGTATTTTAGAATACTTTTCCATTCTACAGGATATTTTTTATACCAGGCAGTAGAGGAAACTTAAGTATGCATCTGGTTGTTGCATAATGTGTTCTATATACATATTTTATAAATCAATAAAAGTAAATACCCCAAGACTATAAAAAAGAAAAGCATTATAAATTTACCACACCACACTCAGCATCTTATAAGACATCTGGAAAAGTTCAACTGACATCTTGATAGGTGTTTTAAAATACTTTATGCATCACCTTTGAATTTTACTTTGAAGTGAATTGATCCTAAGGGAGCTAAGAGTTGGACTTGAATGTGAGCCAATAGACACACTATAAATATCCATAAGCAAGGTTGCCTTTGAATTTTTTTAATACATATAAATCACAGGAATCCAGAACTTCTGAAACATTTTCCTTGCTCCTAGTTTATCTTATTCCCACGTTGTATTGTGTATAGGGTTAACTTTCCTTTATACATTCTTACACGCATTTAACTTACACCTATAGCCTAATAATTTAGCCTTCTTTCGTTATTGAGAGCAGGTCAATCAGAATAAGTGCATAGTATTTTGGGTTTCTAGGCCTTTCATGAGATTATTCTAGAAGTCAGCATTTTTTGTGTGGCCTGAAATGTCAATTAGGATCAGTCCTGAGTCTCCTGCTGACTGTTCTCTATTTCTGTCCGCAGGAGTTTTCCTTGGAGAACGTCTATTTTCAGAAGTTTGTGTCTCACTGCTTCATCTGAGCCTTGGTTTGCTTAGCTTTGCAAAGTTTTTCTTAAAAGGCTGTTATTTTGTAACATCTATTTTAAAGTGTTTTTTAAATGCTTAAAACATGATTCCAGAATGTTGATTATCGCTTATTTCACTATTCCTTGACTCAACAATTTTATGATTATCCTTGGTCCCCAAAGTTGTTTTGGTGACAAGTCCAAAACCATACGCCATAAATTTTGTGATGTATTGCTTCTGTGTCTTAAGTGCTCCAAATATTGGGCATATAGGTTTATATTATTTATTTTGCAAGAATAGGACTATGAGAATGAATGTTGACTTCAAATGCAAAAAAATTTCATATATGAAAACAAAGATAGTAGGAGACTCAAAGATACAACTTAAAGAGAAGAAGATTATGCCTTAATATATGGAAAATTTTGAAACATTCATATTCTACCATGACACAGGATGTGTCTCACGGTTTTTAAGCAGATGACAGATAATTATCTGGCAGAGATATTACAAAATGAACTCTGGCACTGAAAGAAAAGATATTCCAATTAATTTTTGAGGACATTGTCACTCTAATATTTAGTAATTATTTCAATGTTCTACTGTAGAAAATTAATCAGGAAAATCCTACTCCTGGACATCCTAAAACACAAAAACAAAAACTTGTCACCAAAAAAAAAAGGTAAAACCTCATATTAAATATAAAACTGTTTTTAAGTTTTTTTCTGACAAAAAAAGTAAAAGCAACAACTAAGATTGAAAAAGAGGGATGGAAATTAGACTTGCAAGCTGAAATATACATTTGAGCTGCTCTAGAGGATTTTATTTATTTCAATACACTAGAGGGTAGCATATTTAAGGCTTACACTAGAGAATGAGAGAAGGCATAGACCTTAACAAAGTTAGTATTTTGAACAGGAAACAGCATCACAGGCAGACACAGAACCAAAAGAACCAAAATGACAGTCTTAATAAGAACAGGTTGCAGAAGCAAAGGAGACAATGAGGGAAGAAATCTTTGTATACCTGAGCGATGTATGACAAAAAGGTACCCTGGGAAATTTATAATCATAGAAGTACCCTTTAATACATCTAATTTCTGCATTTTCAATAACTGCTATCCCCAAACTTGGAAAAACATGATTAAATGAAATTAGCCCTGGGTATCTGGCAACCTCAGAACCTGTAATAAAAAAAATGCAATATTCTCTGAAGAATATACTGTCAACCCAAGTTTTACAAGTTCTACTAAGCTTAACTGAAAATGAGCTCACAAAATGAAATTATAAAACAAAGGACAGATTTTTGTATTTCAACAAAATGGCATCATATTGCGGACATTCTCTGGGACATTATAGTTAATTTAGATATCAGTTACACAAGAGAAATTAAAAAGAGTGTTTGGAAATTATTCAACATAATGACAATTTATAAGTGGAAGAATATTAAAATTAGAAATATATTAAAATTAGAAAATACTAACAGTAATAAAAATGTAATGCCTGAGTAATGTTTGGATATGATCACTTGAAAAAGCTTTACATATTTAAATTAGAAAATAATACTAAAAATTAGTGTAATTGTTGATACTGAAGAAGCTGGACAAATAAATTAAGTGAACTTTAAACAAGGCAATGAATGAGCAGAAATTAGGGAAATATGAAACAAAAAATATATTTCAAAAAGCCAGTAGTCAAAGCCTAGTTTTTATAAAAGACTAATAATATACACAAATTTCTTTTATGGCAGGTAAATTCAATTATTTTTTCAAAATATTTGTGGGTTTTTTCATGCTGAGCCCATCCCAACCTAATTATATAAAAGTAAATAAATTTTTACTTCTTTTTTTTGAGATGGAGTCTTGCTCTGTCACCATCCTGGAGTGCAGTGATCTCGGCTCACTGCTACCTCTGCCTCTTAAGTTCAAGCGATTCTCCTACCTCAGCCTCCTGAGTAGCTGGTACTACAGGTGCCTGCCACAATGCCCAGCTAATTTTTGTGTTTTTAGTAGAAACTGGGTTTCCTCTTCTTGGCCAGGATAATCTCAATCTCTTGACCTTGTGATCTGCCTGCCTTGACCTCCCAAAGTGTTGGGATTACAGGCGTGAGCCACCAAACCCAGCCTGAATTTTTACTATTATAAGATTATTTTTTACCACGTTATTAACTATCTGATACAGAAATAAGCAATTGTATATGTGGATTTGCTACAACAAAAAAGTGTAAGACATTTGTCTCAGGGATAGAACGTAAAAGTTGGAAAGATGCTTACTTATATTATGAAGCAATAAAACATTTGACAAAATATTGCTTGCCATTATATGGAAAGAATATAGTATGCCGAATGAATCCTGTCTTTAGGCCACTCATTCAGAACACTGAATATTAGTAGTGTGTCTTGGTTACTGTTTCCTGTTATTGATTCAAAGGATGAGCCAAGAAAAAATGGGACAATTTAAAAAAAGAATGGAAAGAAACCAAGAGACACCTGAAATGTCCACAATTAGAACTATTGTGAGATGGCCAGGTGGGAAGGGATCCCTGGCAAAACTCCAACAGGCCTATGCAGTGGGAGGAGGGAGCTCTGGGGTGGAGCCATAGACGCTCTTGCCGGAGGAGTCTGGCCTCTCCTCTTCCTGGGTGAAATCTGGGGTTCAGTCTGTGAGGCCAGAAGCCCACTAGCAGGATCCTGGCCTTGCGGAGGGTCCCTGTTTCCCTTTTTCCTTTTCTCCCAATAAAACCTGTCCTCCTCATCCTTCAAATTGTCTGTGAGCCTAATTTTTATGGCTCTGTGACAAGGTCTCCATTTTTAGCTGAACTAAGGAGAAACAGTCCTACAACAATTTATCATTTCCAACTGGAGAAAGATTAAATCTGGAAGACTGACATGCACATGTATTTGTGTTTTTTTGTGTTTCTAAAGGCAAATAACATGGAGTAAAATAATTTGTAACAAATAAACAGTAGATTAAGCCCTTTTGTTACTTGGATTGGTAAGAGCAAGGGTTGTTAGTACAGTGTGGTGTAGATTGGGTTTTAACTCTAATGTAATATTTCTTTAGATGTGTATAGGTAGTTATGTTGGTTTTAATATTAATTACATATTTCTGTATGCATAAAATATCTTAAGTACTTGACAGAAGAAACAATTTCACAAAGCTTTCTAGAACAGAGAATAATAAAAGTGAGCAAGATAATTCATTGTTATTAAAATGGTAAACGTATTCCTTAAGGGATCACAATGGGATTTCTAAAATTTCTTTGAAAATTCAGAAAGGTATCGAACAAACTTTTGTAGATTGGATTAAAGTAAATTACACGTGAAATCTTAGAAAATAAAAATCACTAAAGAAATAGATGTCAAAAGACTAAAATAATTTTTTTAAGAAAATCTTAGAGGAAAACAGATAAAAATAGAATAAATTAATGGTGGTGTTTTGGAAATTCAGTGATTTAAAGTGAGGCAATATGTTAAAATGAAAATATCATTAGTTAAGGAAGTGGGACTTGCAGTAGCACCTTAATTTTGTTGTTTATTCACTTCATAATCTGGTATTATTAATTTGGTATATTTATACTTATAAAATGATCCCTGTTATTATTATTTATACAACTAATTTTTATGGAAAACCTACTCCATGACAAATGCTATCCTAAATACTGTGATTACAGTTGTTAGTAAAGAGTCAATATTTAAAGAGAATATAACCTTCTTTCCCACCCACACACATGAACACAAGTTAACAAATAAGTACTTGTCGTTTGAATACATGTTATGAAATGACTTATCAAGGTACAGTGTTTCGTAGCAACCAGTAGAACTTGGCTAATGAAAAATATTGTTTACAAAAGATACTTCCGAGAGAGTTGCTTTTGAATAAAAATCTTGAAAGGCAAAGTAGTAAGTCATTAGGTTTGTGTGATAGTATGAAGAGGGCTTCTAGAGGAGATCAAGCTGGGGAATGACTGAAAAATTTCATCATTTAAGAGTTTGGATCATATTGTAGTTCTACTCTTAAGTTTTTTGAGGAACCTCCATAATGTTTTCCATAGCTGCACCATTCTAAGTTCCCACTAACCGTGTGTAAGGGTTCCAATTTATACAAACAAAATATAGCATATACATGCAATGGAATATTATTAGGCCTTAGAAAAGGAGATCCTGCCATTTGTGACAACATGAATGAATCTACAGGCTATCAGGCTAAGTGAAATAAGGCAGTTGCAGAAAGACAAATGCATAATTCTACTAACATGAGATATCTAAAATTGACAGACTCATAGAAGCAGATAATAAAATGTTGGGTACTAGAGGACTGGAGGAAGCAGGCCACGGGGAATAGTTTTTAAATTGTGGCAAAGTTTCTGTTATGCAAGGCGAATACGTTCTAGAGATCTGCTGTACAATTTAGTATCTACAGTTAACAACATGGTGTTGAAGACTGTAAAATATGTTAGGAGGATAGATCTCATATTACGTGTTCTTACCAACAACGACAACAACAATAACAACAAAATACCACCAAAGAAAAAAACAAGGAAATTTTTAGGGGTGATGGGTATAATCAGTACTATGGTTGGGGTGATAGTATTATAAGTGTATGCATATGTACAAACTCATTAAAATGTACACATTAAATGGGTGCAGTTTTTGTATACCTCAATAAAGCTAAAAAGAAAGAAAACTATAGTTTTCAATTTCAAATTGGAAGGAAGACCACAGAGCCAGAGCACAGTGGTGAATTGAGTGCCCGAAGGGAGATTACAGAAGCAGAAGGGTTCAGGGAATCAGGGCCTCATGATCTAGTTCAGAAACGTTGGCTTTATTCTTAGTAAAAGGAAAGTATTGTCTACACTAGGGATGAAAGTGACATGTTTGATTTTCTGGCTTATAAGCCTCTGCTGTGCATGAAGATGAGAAATACAAGCTTATATAATAGGGTAGGGACACTATGAATTTGAACAGTGGATAATTTAAGCTATATTTTTGAGTTATAAATAACATACTCAATGATAAAATATTGGTGACAATGAAGAAAGTCCAGAATCAAAACATTAGAAAATGTTATGTCTCTAATAACAGTGTATAGTAGTGTCGTTTACGGAGAAAGATGAAAGATGACTGGGAATATCAAGTTTGTAGGGAGGTAGTCTGTGTTTTTGTTTATGTTTTGCTTTTGAAAAGCATTTAAATGTGAAATATTTTTATGACAGCAACATAGAGATTTTAAGTGATAAACTGAAAATTAGTCTCATTGGCAACTGAGTTATGAGATGGAAAACTGAAATTAAAACAGATATTACAACTTGCAAAATGTCTTCTGACTCACAAGACAGATAAACTATTCCAGACAGGACATGTTATGCATCACAAACTAAGTTCAAATATGTTGATGTCATTTTTCTTTTGTTAGACCCGTCTCTTGCAAAATAAGACCTGGGACAAAATGATCTAATTATGACACTTAATGGACTCAAAAGATAAAATTGCTAACTATTTCAGCAACTCTCCAGTTTACAAATTCTGACCATTCTCTGCTTGAACCATCCTGTGACAAATTCCAGTAAATCCCATCCTTATCTGTTGCCTTTTTTGAGAGGTGCCATGGTTTCTTATGATGTTTGTTTTCTCTTGATGGAAAAAGTTAATGAACACAACACTCTCATTAAAGATGTGACCAGTGAGCTTTATCAAAGCATGTAGTTTTGTTCAGAAGCCTGGAGCATAAAGGAAGGATTTGCCTGATGATGACTATAGCATTATCAGGCATCTGGTCTTTAATGAGGACACACCATGAAGAAGAGCATAAAGAATAAAGAATGTTGAGTCATCACAGATGAATGGGACATTATTTTAATCAGGAGAAAGAAGTCTAGTGTTGCATGCTGGTGGGAGGGTGACAGATACGAAGGAAGGGAAAAAAACACTCAGAATATTTTGGCAGTGCATATGCATGAGAACCAAACTGAAGGTACAGCTAGTGAATGCAGTTGAGGTGGTACAGACATAGTACATAGATGACACTTTCCAAGATACTTTGTTAAGGAATGGTAGAATAGCTTTATGGAGATGAAAAGTCGTGAAATTTTAACGATTTAAGTGTACTTGTGTGCGAAAGGGGATGGTTCAAGATGCAGAAGACCAAAAGGTTTATAAAATGAGCTAAGTGTGTATAAAAGGTAAAAGTATGTAATCCAGGACACAACACTAGGGTTATCGCTCTGTGAGAGGATGGATACTTCTTTAATTGTAAGAAAAGGAAAGGAGAACACAAGTGCAACTCCAGAGTGGTTTACAAGTAGAGCAATCAGACTGTAGAGGTTTACATGTAATCAGACCTTCCTTCCTTCCTCCCTCCCTCCCTCCCTCCCTCCATTCCTCCCTTCCTTTCTTCCTTCCTTCTTCCCACATCAATTTTATGTGTGGGGATAAAAGCCAAAAGACATAGGAATTGTGAAGAAAGATAGCTATGTAATTGCTATCTACAAAAATATTTAAGCTTACTAGTGAAAGACAATATTATTTCTAGAGAGTGTAGAAAGAACCTTTAAATTTGAGATCATGATATTAAAATAAAATAAATGTATTTAACTTTTTTTTCAGACTCTTTCAACCATTTGTAAACATTTACAGACATAAAAGATAGGAAGTCAACTCAAGAAAAGAACATTAGTCTGGTGAGAGGGAATATACTATAGTGATTCTAATAGATATAGGAAAAGTAAAAGACTTGAAAACTTGAGGCAGATTTAACAAGACTTGATTATTTCTTTCTTCACAATACAGTTACCAATAAAGTTAGCCATGGCACTAGATTTTCAGCTGAAGCAACCTGCTTGGGTAGCTAGGCCATTTACCTTGATGGCAGATGGTGTAAATCCTTTCCCATTGTGTAGCGTATGTTCTGGCGGCATTGGATTTTAAAAGAGAAGTCTGAATTGCAAATAAAATGGTGAGTGATACCAGAGCAAAATACTGAAAAACAGCCTTGTGAAATAATGTGACGTCGCAGAAAGAGGCTGTAGAAAGTAAAAACAGGATTTTAAATAGAATCCTGAAGGTTCCCAATACTTCAGAGTAAGAAAGATAAAGAGAAATCTTCAAAAGGAGATTGAAAGAGTGGTCAAGAGATAGACAATTTAAAAATAGGTGAATTTTGTATTGCTAAATACCATTACAAGTAAGTGTTTAAAGTCATGAAATTCAGCTTATGGAGTACAGTGATTAAAATATATATTTCTTATGAAATACATGAATTACTGTGGTAATTATCAATATTAATATTTTTTCTAAGGGCAATTTTACAGTCATGGAAATATCAGATTGGTATGAATTAGGAAGTAGTGTGGCAGTGATTAACATTTAACTAGTCATTTACAGTAGGATGGATTAAGTTAATAAAAAAAAAAACTAGAGTGTTCTCAATGCTAATGAATCAGCATAAAAAGTGACAATGGGAGTGACAAAAGAGAAAATCTCCTGAGCATTGAATAGTCCCCCAAAAGCTTAAAGGAAATAAAATTCAAACCAAACAATTATAATTGAAAAGAAAATAAAGATATTCCTTTCATTTTGAGCAAAGGCAAGAAGGAAAATGCATGTGGGCAGACATATGGATAGATTCTGGTGGAAGGAGGATGAGGGAATTAATACTAACTGATTCTGAAATTCTCAGGACATTACAGGTCAAGTCAATATTCTGCAGGCAAAGGAAAGGTGTGGATTTGAAAATTTTAGGCAAATGGAGATTTTAAGATTACTTATTTAGAAAATGAGAACTGTACAAACTAAAGATGTATGAAAATGTAGTAGTACTTCGGTTAAATTAGCTATTGACTTAAGTTACCTCAATATGTGTGTGATCCTTTCATCTGTTTTTTAAAATTGTACTTTAGGTTACGGGGTACATGTAAAGAACATGCAGGTTTGTTACATAGGTATACACGTGCCATGGTGGTTGGCTACATCCACCACCGCATAATCTGCATTAGGTATTTCTCCTAATGCTATCCCTCTTCTAGCCCCCAACCCCTCAACAGTCCCTGGTGTGTGATGTTCCCCTCCCTGTGTCCATGTGTTCTCATTGTTCAACTCCCACTTATGAGTAAGAACATGTGGTGTTTGGTTTTCTGTTCTTGTGCCAGTTTGCTGAGAATGATGGTTTCTAGCTCCATTCATGTCCCTGCAAAAGATATGAACTCAACTTTTTTATGGATGGATAGTATTCCATGGTGTATATGTGCCACAATTTCTTTATCCAGTCTATCATTGATTGGCATTTGGGATGGTTCCAAGTCTTTACTATTATGAACAGTGCTGCAATAAACATACATGAGCATGTGTCTTTATAATAGAATGATTTATAATTATTTGGGTATATACCCAGTAATGGGATTGCTGGGTCAAATGGTATTTCTAGTTCTAGATCCTTGCAGAATCACCACACTGTCTTCTACAATGGTTTAACTAATTTACACTCCCACCAACAGTGTAAAAGCATTCCTATTTCTCCACATCATCTCTAGCATCTGTTGTCTCTTGACTTTTTAATGATCATCATTCTAACTGGCATGAGATGGTAGCTCAATGTAGTTTTAATTTGCATTTCTCTAATGACCAATGATGATGAGCTTTTTTTCATTTGTTTATTGGCTACATAAATATCTCCTTTTGAGAAGTGTCTGTTCATATCATTTGCCCACCTTTTGATGGGATTGTTTGGTTTTTTTCCTGGCAATTGTTTTTTTCAGTTCTTTGTTGATTCTGAATATTAGCTCTTCATCAAATGGGTAGACTGCAAAAATTTTCTCCCATTCATCTTAAGATACTTTCAACACAGTGGTTGAAATGGTGGACATGGCATCTATGGGGATGACTGGAATGTAAAAAAGCAAAAGGGGTCATATAGGGAGTCAATTTCTCATTTAAAATAACTTCTGGCATTGGACTTATTACATACGTTTATATACTAGTCAGGATAGGATAGACTCTATTCAATGATTACAAAGTAACAAGAAAATGTCACAGTGTCAGCAATTTAAGAAGTTAAGGTTTATTGGGTCTGGCATGGGCTCATGCTTGTAATCCCAGCACTTTGGGAGGCTGAGGTGAGCAGATCACTTGTGGTCAGGAGTTCAAGACCAGGTTGGGCAACATGGTGCAACCCTATCTCCACAAAAAATACAAAAATTAGCCAGGAACGGTGGTGCACACCTTTATCCCAGCTACTTGGGAGGCTGAGGCAAGAGAATTGCTTAAACCCAGGAGGCAGAGGTTGCAGTGAGCTGAGATTGCGCCACTGCACTCCAGCCTCGGTGACAGTGAAACTGTGTCTCAAAAAGAAAACAAAAACAGGACGGTAAGGTTTATTGCTTGCTCAAATAGTAGCCTGATGAGTGTTCAATGAGCAGAACTCCATATGATAATTTGATAATTTTTAAATGATATTTAAAAAATACTGATGGCTCTAGTTCCCCAAGTTCCTACTCAAAACCCTCCACTAGATTCTGTGCTTTCAAATCAATAGATTTAGTAAGAGTGAACCAAGGATTGTTTAACACCAACCCAGATGCAATTCTTCTGGACACCCAGGAGGAGGCAATGGAAAGAGGAGCATCCAGCCAGTTCCCAATTGCACAGAGTAAATTTAAGCCACATGCATCTCTTGTGCCTTGAAAAGAACATTTCTAAAGACAGGGAGCATATTTATTTATCTTTAAGGTGATAAATACATCAAAAGTTAGTGAAGAAAAACATGACGTTTTAACTGTAATAATAAAGGTACAAACTGCTAAAGTAACTGAAAAGAAAAATGAAGTAAGAAGTAAGACAACATACTCCATGTATAATGCAGCTCAAATTAAAGGAGAATTTTGGTAAAATGTGACCTCAGAGAATACTTTATTAGGGAAAGCTCAGCTATTAATTAAGATAAAGGTCAAAGTTTAAGAGGCTGATTTTCTTAAATAGTAGTTGATGCACAATAACAAAATTCCCATATTGAGTGGAAGTATATTTAGGATAGTTAGCTCTTCTTGTTGCCTTGATCCCTTTACCATTATGTAATGCCCTCCTTTGTCTCTTTTGATCTTTATTGGTTTAAAGTCTCTTTTATCAGACACTAGGTTGTAACCCATGCTTTTTTTTGCTCTCCATTTGCTTGGTAAATCTTCCTCCATCCCTTTATTTTGAGTCTATGTGAGTCTTTGCATGTGAGATAGGTCTCCTGAATACAGCACACCACTGGGTCTTGACTCTTTATCCAGTTTGACATTCTGTGTCTTTTGATTGGGGCATTTAGCCCATTTACATTAATATTGTTATGTGTGAATTTGATCCTGCAATTTTGATGCTAACTGGTTGTTTTTCCTGTTAGTTGATGCAGTTTCTTCATAATGTCAATGATCTTTACTATTTGGTATGCTTTTGCAGTGGTTGGTACCAGTTATTCCTTTCTATGTTTAGTGCTTCCTTCAGGAGCTCTTGTAAGGCAGGCGTGGTGGTGATAAAATCTCTTAGCAGTTGCTTGTCTGTAAAGGATTCTATTCCTCCTTTACTTATGAAGCTTAGTTTGGCTGGATATGAAATTCTGGGTTGAAAATTCATTTCTTTAAGGTTGTTGAATATTGGCCCTCACTCTCTTCTGGCTTGTAGGGTTTCTGCTGAAAGATCTGCTGTGAGTTTGATAGGCATCCCTTTGTGGGTAACCTGATCCTTCTCTCTGGCTGCCTTTAGCATTATTTCCTTCATTTCAAATCTGGTTAATCTGATGATTATGTGTCTTGGGGTTGCTCTTCTTGAGGAATATCTTTGCAGTGTTCTCTGTATGTCCTGAATTTGAATACTGGCCTGCCTTGCTAGGTTGAGGAAGTTCTCCTAGATAATATCCTGAAGAGTGTTTTCCAACTTGGTTTCATTTTTCCTTGTCACATTCAGGTACACCAATCAAATGTAGATTTGGTCTTTTCACATAATCCCGTATTTCTTGGAGGCTTTGTTGATTTCTTTTCACTCTTTTTTTTTTCTAATCTTCCCTCTTGTTTTATTTCATTGAATTGATCTTCATCCTCTGATATCCTTTCTTCTGCTTGATCAATTCAGCTATTGAAACTTGTGTATGCTTCATGAAGTTCTCATGCTGTGTTTTTCAGCTCCATCAAGTTGTTTATGTTTCTCTCTAAGCTGGTTATTTTAGTTAGCATTTCATCTAACCTTTTTTCAAGGTTCATAGTTTCCTTGCATTGGGTTAGAACATGCTCCTTTAGCTCAGAGAAGTTTGTTATTACCCACCTTCTGAAACCTACTTCTGTCAATTTGTCCGACTCATTCTCTGTTCAGTTTTGTTCTCTTGCTGGTGAGGAGTTGCAACTCTTGGAGGAGAAGAGACATTCTGGTTTTTGGCAATTTCATCATTTTTGGGCTGGTTTCTTCCCATCTTCATGGATTTATCTACCTTTGGTCTTTCAAATTGGTGACTTTTGGATGAGGTCTCTAAGTGGAAGTCCTTTCTATTGATGTTGAAGCTATTTCTTTCTGTTTTTAGTTTTCCTTCTAACAGTCATGCCCCTCTGCTGCACGTCAGCTGGAGGTCCACTGCAAAATATATGCACCCAATATAGGAGCACCCAGATACATAAAGCAAGTTATTAATGACCTATAAAGAGAACTTAGATTCCCACACAATAATAGTGGGACACTTTAACACTCCACTGCCAATATTAAACTGATCAATAAGACAGAAAATTAATAAGGAAATCCAGGACTTGAACTCAGATCCAGACCAAGTAGACCTAATAGACATCTACAGAACTCTCCACCCCAAATCCACATCACATTTACTCCAAAATTGATCACATAATTGGACGTAAGTCACTCCTTAGCAAATGCAAAATAATGGATATCATAACAAACAGTCTCTCAGACCACAGTGCAATCAAATTAGAAATCAGGATTAAGAACCTCATTCAAAATTGCACAGCTGCATGGAAACTGAACAACCTGCTCCTGAATGACTATTGGATATATAATGAAATTAAAGCAGAAATAAAGATGTTCTTTGAAACCAGTGAGAATGAGGACACAATGTACCAGAATCTCTGGGATACTTTTAAAGCAGTGTCAAGAAGAAAATTTATAGCACTAAATGCCCACATGAGAAGCAGGGAGAGATCTAAAATTGACACTCTAACATCTCAATTAAAAGAACTAAAGAAGCAAGATCAAACAAACTGAAAAGCTAACAGAAGACAAGAAATAACTAAGATCAGAGCAGAACTGAAGGAGATAGAGACACAAAAAACCCTTCAAAAAATCAATGAATCCAGGAACTGGTTTTTTGAAAAGATAAACAAAATGGATAGACTGCTACCCAGATTCATAAAAAAGAAGAGAGAGAAGTATCTAATAGATCCAATAAGAAATGATAAAGGGGATATCACCACTGATTTCACAGAAATACAAACTGCCCTCAGAGATTACTACAAACACCTCTATGCACATAAACCAGTAAAACAAGAAGAAATGGATAAATTCCCGGACAGTTACACCCTCCCAAGACTAAATCAGGAAGAAGTTGAATCCCTGAATAGACCAATAACAAGGGCTGAAGCTGAGGCAGCAATTAATAGCCTACCAACCAAAAAAAGTCCAGGACCAGAAAGGTTCACAGCCAAATTCTATCAGAGGCACAAAGAGGAGCTGGTACCATTTCTTCTGAAACTATTCAAACAATACAAAAAGAGGGAATCCTCCCTAACTCATTTTATGAGACCAATATTATCCCGATACCAAATCCTGGCAGACATGCAACTAAAAAAGAAAATTTCAAGCCAATATCCATGGTGAACATAGATGCAAAAATCTTCAATAAAATACTGGAAAACCAAATGCAGCAGCACATCAAAAAGCTTATCCATCACGATCAAATAGGCTTCATCCCAGGGATGCAAGGCTGGTTTGACATACACAAATCTATAAATGTAATCCATCACATAAACAGAACCAAAGACAAAAACCACATGATTATCTCAATAGTTGCAGAGAAGACCTTTGACAAAATTCAACAGCCCTTTATGCTAAAAACTCTCAACAAACTAGGTATCAATGGAATGTATCTCAAAATAATCAAAGCTATTTACGACAAACTCACAGCCAATATCATACTGATTAGGCAAAAACTGGAAGCGCTCCCTTTGAAAACTGGCACTAGACAAAGATGCCCTTTCTCACCACTCCTATTCAACATACTATTGGAAGTTCCGGCTAGGGCCATCAGGCAAGAGAAAGAAATAAAGTGTGTTCACATAGGAAGAAAGGATGTCAAAAACCCTGTTAGAAAGGATGTTAGAAAGCCCTGTTGTCTCAGCCCCAAATCTCCTGAAACTGATAAGCAATTTCAGCAAAGTCTCAGGATACAAAATCAGTGTGCAAAAATCACAGGCATTCCTATACACCAATAATAGATAAACCGAGAGCCAAATAATGAGTGAACTCCCATTCACAATTGCTCCAACGAGAATAAAATACCTAGGAATACAACTAACAAGGGATGTGAAGGACCTCTTCAAGGAGAACGACAAACCACTGCTCAAGGAAATAAGAGAAGACACAAACAGACGGGAAAACATTTCATGCTCATGGTTAGGAAGAATGAATATTGTGAAAATGGCCATACTGACCAAGGTAATTTATAGATTCAATGCTGTCCCCATCAAGATACCACTGACTTTCTTCACAGAATTGGAAAAAACATCTTAAACTTCATATGGAACCAAAAGAGAGCCCACATAGACATGACAATACTAAGCAAAAAGAACAAACCCAGAGGCATCATGCTACTTGACTTCAAACTATACCACAAAGCTACAGTAATCAAAACAGCATGGTACTGGTATCAAAACAGACATATAGACAAATGGAACAGAACATGGGCCTCAGAAGTAATGCCACACAACTACAACCATCTGATCTTTGACAAACCTGACAAAAACAAGCAATGGGAAAAGGATTCCCTATTTAATAAATGCTTTTGGGAAAACTGGCTAGCCATATGCAGAAAGCTGAAACTGGATCCCTTCCTTACACCTTATACAAAAATTAACTCCAGATGGATTAAAGATTTAAACATAAGACCTAGCACCATAAAAACCCTAGAACAAAACCTAGGTGATAACCATTTAGGACATAGGCATGGACAAGGACTTCATTACTAAAACACCAAAAGCAATGGCAACAAAACCAAAATAGACAAATGGTATCTCATTAAACTTAAGAGTTTTTTCACAGCAAAAGTAATTATCATTAGAGTGAACTGGCAACAAACAAAATGGGAAGAAATTTTTGCAATCTACCCATTTGACAAAGGGCTAATAACCAGAATCTATAAAGAACCTACATAAATTTACAAGCAAAAAACAGCCCCATGAAAAGTGGGTAAAGGACATGAACAGACACTTCTCAAAAGAAGACATTTATGCAGCCAACAAACAGACGAAAAAAAAGCTCATCATCACTGGTCATTAGAGAAATGCAAATCAAAACCACATTGAGATACCATCTCACACCAGTTAGAATGGCAATCATTTTAAAATCAGGAGATAACAGGTGCTGGAGAGGATGTGGAGAAATAGGAATGGTTTTACACTGTTAGTAGAAGTGTAAATTAGTCCAACCATTGTGGAAGACAGTGTGGCAATTCATCAAGGATCTAGAACTAGAAATACCATTTCACCCAGCAATCCCATTACTGGGTATATACCCAAAAGATTATAAAGCATTCAATTATAAAGACACATGCACATATATGTTTATTGCAGCACTGTTTACCTTAGCAAAGACTTGGAACCAACCCAAATGCCCATCAATGATAGACTGGATAAAGAAAATGTGGCACATATACACCATGGAATACTATGTAGTCATAAAAAAGGATGAGTTTATGTCCTTTGCAGGGACATGGATGAAGCTGGAAACCATAATTCTCAGCAAGCTGATACAAAAACAGAAAACAAACACCACATTTTCACTCATAAGTGGGTGTTGAACAATGAGAACACAGGGACACAGGGAGGGGAACATCACACACTGGGGCTTTTCAGGGGTTAGGGGGCTAGGAGAGGGATACCAGGGTGTGGGGGTATTGGGGAGAGCTAACATTAGGAGAAATACCTAATGTAGGTGATGGGGGGATGGATGCAGCAAATCATCTTGGCACGTGTATTCCTATGTAAGAAACCTGCACGTTCTGCACGTGTATCCCAGAATTTAAAGTATAATAAAAAAAGAAAAAAAAAACCCACAAAATTCTCCAGAATATAGTTTAACTAGAAAATACAGTATTAAAGAAATTTTTGATTTTGATGGCTTACTGTTGTAAAAATTAAAAATATGTACTTTCTTTATAAAATTAATATTATATGTAACAATATATATTAATGTGAAAAAATCATGGCAGAAGGAAATAAGACTGTTCTTTAGCCACTCATTCTATACTAGAATTCTTTTGAAATGAAATCTATGGTATCCTAACTTTGAAGATCTGAACTTATTTTACCATTCTTACTGAAGAATAACAAATACATGTACCAAAGAATAATAAAAGCTTCATACATGTCTATAGTCCTATACTTGTAAAGGGATAGGTTTAGATCTTTTTCACTTACTTTAAGCATGCTGCCTTTATGCACTATGATAAAAAATGATAAATAATGTATGGATAGAGTCAGCATGCACCACTCCACCCTTCGTCTTCAAAGTATCGCTCTGAGTTACGCTGCTCCTTAGAATAACAAAGGACACCAGTTTTTGAAAGTGACCACATGACCGTGTACACAACTCCTAAAGTGGTACTGATAATGGTCCTTAGGAGCATAATACGGATAATGACACCACAAATACCTATATACATATGTGAATGTCAGACGGAAAAACCACCATTTGCTACTGTTTCTAGAATTTAGTTCTACAGTGCTACTGGCTGATTATACTTAGAATTGACTACATATATAAAATACGTCAAACTAAATAAATAAAAAATCATGCTGCTTTAATTAGTAAATCTTCTCTTATCACTATAGGGTATAAAATGACACATCAATCATTATTTACATTCCTAAGCAAATTTAAAGCCATAAGGTAATGCTTATTCATTTCTGCATATATCCTATGGATTCTTTTATTAATTGTGTTGCACTGAGCCCAGTATGATATTAACGTTGATTAAGTAGGCCATATTAGATTGACATTTTGCTGAAGAGGAGAATGAGAATGTGACAAGTTTTTCCTTTGAGATTTTTGTTTTACTTTGTTTTGCATTGTATTAAAAGACATCTGCCATAATGTAATATATTTAAAGCTATAAAACAACTTCAAAACTGACATGTTTCCAGTATTATTTATAAAAGGTTATTTCTAGCAAATCTAAAAACACAATGTATTTTATAATTCATGAATCAGTGAAAACAACATTTAATATTTCTATAAAAGCTATAGAATTATAGGCACATAATAGAAACTTTGAGACATGCCATTTTTCTTGCATCCTCAAAGAAGTAGTATTGTCTTTGATGAATCTAAAAATGCATTTATTTTCATGAAATGTTAGAATTACTGCTCATGTCTCATGATGTGCTTTCATGTAGATAACAACAAAACATATTGTACAAAGAACAAGAAAAACGATTCTGTGAGGTTGAGTTGTTATTTTTGTGGTTTCCTCAAAAATGCCAATATTGAGTTAAATATATATATATATATGTATATATATATATTTATACAATGCATATACAACTAAAACCTCTATGACTACATTTAATCGTGTTCACAAAATGACTACTCAGCCATAGAACAAAAATTTAAATATATTATTGATACAAATAAATACATGGAGGTTTACACTATGGATCATTAAGGTTCCTTTTCAATTAAAAATGGACGAATCCAGGCTCTTTTGTATTTGAAAAAATATTTTCAACTTACTTGAAAGTGTTGCTCTTAAGTTGTATCAAGTTAATAGATACAAATCATTTAGAAACTTCCAAAGGAAACAATTATTTTAAATCTTCCCATTTATTTCATTCACACCTGCGATGCATGAACCTACCTGCTTAGTGCTTTCCTATATAACATCTTATTTATGATTTTAAAACTATTGTATATTTTTATTCCAATTTTAGAGTTATAAAACTGGAGCTCAGACTTAAACAAATGCACACTTTATTCAATATTATAAAGCAACCAATAGGCACACTGAGGATTTCTACATTTCCAAGCTTAGTGCACCTTTTTCTCCACCACGGTCCCCACTGAACTCCTTTTACCAGATCTACCCACTCATACCAGAAGTTCAGAGAATGCTATTTCCAGCAGCTTCATCCCACATCTTTCTTCAGAAGGCTGCTCCTGGGCTTCTGTAGTTGTTTCACCAAGAACTCATAGAGAGCAGAAAGTGCCCAGGCAGGTGTGGAGAGTGTCACCTTGTAAGAAAGCCTAGACGGACTAACAATAAAGCATATTTTGTACTCCAGAAGTCCTTCTAGGATAAGGCTGAGGCTAAGGTTTTACCTGAAATGTGATCTCGCCTTCCCTGTTCTGTCTTCCCATTGCCATCTTGATTTTTCCTATCAAAACTTTCACAAGAACTCACTTGCACTTTGACCCATATCCCAGGGTGTGCCTTAAGAGCATATGGATGAGGTTGGGAGACCGTTAGAGATTCCTAAGCCCCAATCCCAGAACTTTGGATTCAGTAGGTCTGGAGGGAGGCTTGAGAACACGTAATTCTAAGAAGCTCTGGGTTGGCGCTGATCCTGAAAGTTCATGGCCCACACTTGGATAGCTCCTTTGTAGAGAGCCTAAATCAAGATAATGTCATATTCCATTCATGTTGTGCAAATCACACAATTTTTTAAGGTTGAATTGTACTCCACCATTGTGTACAAATGTCACATTTTCTGTATCTATTCATCTGTTGTTGGACACAGGTTGATTCCATTACTTGGCTATTGTGAATAGTGCTCCAATGACTATTGAATTGCAGATATCTCTTCACAATGCTGATTTAACATCTTTTTTAGTAAATTTAGCAATCGCAGAATTAGGATTGTTGGATCGTATAGTAATCCTATTTTTAGTTTTTTGAGGAACCTATACACTGTTTTCAATAATAGCTATGCCAATATACATTCCCACCAACTATGGGAAAGTGTTCCTTTTTCTGTACATCCTGGCCAACGCTTGCCATTTTTCATCTTTTCGTTAATAGCCATTCTGACAGGTCTGAGATGACAGCTCATTGTGGTTTTAATTTGCATTTTCCTAATGATTAGTGCTATCGATAATTTTTTCATATATCTGCTGGCCATTTGTATGCCTTCTTAATAAGCCAGGCAAGAAAATAGACAAATGCCACATGTTCTGAATTACACAGCAACAGAGAGTAGAACGGTGGTTCCCGGAGGTATAAAGGTGGGGGAAATGGGGAGACAATGGTCAAAGGGTACACAGCTCTAGTCAGACAAAAACAGTGGTTTTTTTAGATTCATTGCACAGTGTGGTGAATAATTAATTGTCCGGTGTCTATTTCTAAGAGTAAGATTCATATATTGTCAACACAAAAGAAGATAACTAACTGTGGTCATGGATATGTTAATTAGCTTGATTTAATTATTCCACACTGTATTCAGAAACGATAACCTCATTTTATTCCCCAAAAATATATACAACTCTATTTTGTCAATTTTCAATAAGAAAGCTATTATAACGAAGTGGTTTTCTACTTTTGCTGTGACTCTGAATCCTCAGAGGGTTTGCTAAAAGAGTATCAGGCACCATTCTCACAGTTTTAGATGTGACAGACAAACCACTTTTGATTCAAAGAAATTCAATTTTAACTATCAAAATAAAAAGAATTACATTGATAATTATCTTGATAGTAGAAAAAATAATTTTATATAATTTAAAATTTACTTAAAATTTACAATATTTCCTATTACATGATCCTAAGGGTAATTTTTTATTCCATTTTTAATTGCTGCAAAGATGGATATCTTATTTCTTAGTAGCATTGCTATATTATCACCTGATATCAGATGGCATTAGGCTGGCAATATGGGCAGTATGGATTGTGCAAAGAAGAGTGAGGGAAAAATGCTTTCTGAAATGAACCCATTTATGGCTCAGATGAGTGTCAGCAACAAAATAAATGTAATAACCATCTAAAGCATGATATTATTCTTGATCATAATACATATATTTATTTTCATTCACATGACTATAAAAGTTGATAGTAATATTTTTATGTATTACTGATTATATGGTATTAGTTTTCTTATTCTTGAACTACTAGGTCTTTAGAAATGCATAGGAGAGGAGAACACACACAAGTATATGAGCACATTCACCTCCACCCACACACTCAAAAAAACCCAAAAATGATCTTTAGTGATTTTGCTGTAGAAAAACAGGCCAAATTTTCCACATTCATAGTTATTAATAAAATGCACAATTGAATTTATTGAAAAAGATTCACTCTAATACCTAAGACAAGTAATTCTTCATTATTTTATTGGATTAATACTGTACTATAAATATATTTGCATAAAAAGCTGTCAAATTCTCCATGTTGTTTATCCTTAAAGGCAATTTTAATATATAAAGCATTTCATTGTAGGTTGCTTTTGACCTCTCTGTCAGTGAGGAAGCAATACTATGAAAAAAATGTTACCACAGCATAATAGCTTTTTAAAAAGAAATAGTGAATTTAAAACTTCCCTAAAGAAACCTACTAGCTAGAAGATAGTCTGTTTTAGCCGATAATAGGGGTTTTGCTTGAATAAAAACAGATATTTCTGAAATGAGGATTATAAACTTAAAATCAGATATATTAATATACTTGAAAATGTCAAGGTTAAGAATCATGTAAATGTTATTTGTTTAGGGTAGACTTAATTTATCAGTATTGTTTTTATCCATCTGCTATATTATCTCAACATGTGATATATTGCTATAATTTGTTGCACGGTACTATATACACACAAATAACATATAAAATGAAACAGATACAAAAGAAAAACTTCAAAATTTACCCTGGAATTTCAGCTTTTGTAGAGGTTCTTTCATATGACTCCTTTTCTGCTCCCTTTTAGGCATTCAGAAGTGACATCGACATTTGATATCATAAAAAGCAATATTTCATTTTTAGGACAGGTCAAGGGATAGTAATGATAGATTTATGACCATGCCAAGATCGTTATATGGATAAAAGTACAGCAGAATGTCAAGAAATCCTTAGCTCTTCACATACTCTGAACCTTATATCTTTGGAGGTGACTGTGATCTTAATTCCTATCCAAAGCATCTTACCTCACAGCTACATTTGTCAGATTTCTTACAGAACACTTCAACACTGGGAAATTTTGAAGATGCTTTTTTTAAAAAAATTGCCTTTAAGTATTACAGTAGGGACAGACAAACGAGCCATTTGTGCCCATGTCCCATTTAAAGGCAAAGAACATACTGATTACATTAAAGAAAGACTTGTGCAGGCAGAATACCCAAACTGGGGAAGACAATGCTATGAAGCAGTGACTGAAACCTATTTTACCCCAAATTAACTTAGTATTAATCATGGAATTATAAGCCATTTTTGATGAATATGTATATTTTTATTTATACTGTATTTATGTGTGGTTTAAAAATTATTCATAATTATTAAATAATGAATTCTCACTTTCCTAAATGCACATTATATGAGTGGGTACATTTTATGGAAACAAGTGTATATATTGATCTGTTAGCATGATATACAATGGTAAATAAACTGCTATAAATTCACAGCAGAAAGCATTTCTGTTTACTTACATGCTATTGTTGTTCACCTTACATTACTATACACAATTTCAATTTATGAAATAAATACATTATTAGGAAAGTACTTATTTAGTATATATACATATGTTCAATATAGGCATAGTTCAATGAGCTTATCAGTTTGCAAGTATGAGAGGACAAGTCGATAGAACATATAAATAATTTAAAGATAAAAATTTAATTTTCAAGAATGGTAATTGTCCTAAGATTTTAAAAAATAAACTAGCATAAATTTTTTTCTGTTTTATTTCAGGGATTAATTTTTCTTATTTTTCTCCAATATTCTGACATATGATGAAGATCTTATGCTAGCAATAGTAAAAATTATTTGTATAATTAATACGTAGTGGTTAGGATGGATTAAGAAATTATTTTAGGAAGAAAGAGAGGAAAAGGGGTCTTTTTGTCTCTTTTAAAGCAGCTCCAGAGACGTTTCTTGTCTAGTAAGAAAGCCCCAGCTTTTAGAGCAAGCCAGGCAACCTTTGATATGCAAATGAAATCCATTAGAAACGGGGTCCACCCAAACAGGGCAATTCCCGCCTTCTTCTTCCTGTCCTTGCCCTCACAGGTTTCTGGCAATATGGCTGCCCCCACATACCCCTACTTGTGTAGACCATTATGGTGCCCTACATTTGCATATTAAATGGCTAGGGTGGGAGGGCTAGTTTTTGATGGGCTACGTGAATAACATGCCTGGTCAAACAAATCCCTGAGCCCTATGCAAACCAGACACCTCCTCCTCCAGCCTCCTCATATAACTTGGCTGGTTTCCAGCACTGGGGGTTCTCCTCTCAGCTTTGGAGTCCTCCTTCCTATGTCTCTGATCGGAGGAGCTTCTTCCTTCTTACTTGCCTATTAAACTCTTCGCTCCATAAGACTCTACATGTGTCTGTATCATTTTATCCAGTTTGACTCGAGGTGAAGCACCCTGGTGTTCCTCCACTCATTGAAGCTATATCACTATTATTATTGCCTTCTGGGTATGTTTCAAGCATTTATAAGAAGCCTGTGTATGTCTGGGTGTGCATGCATATATGAATATGTATGTACAGATTTGACTAATAGAGTAAATTGATTGAATGCAAAGTGGATGCTGTTAGATAGGTTCCTTGATGATCAAATTTAGCTCTAGGTAGAAACATTCAGGTTAGAAGGACTTGCTCATGGATTCTCCTTTGTAATGGTAAAATATTTATCCAATGTATAAAATGCCAATACCATTAAAAAGTGACTTTTTCCATGTATATATTTTACAAATATCATTGAAATATAACCCAAGTAACTCAGTACAAGTAAAGTACTTTCTCTCCCTCTTTTTTTGGAGAATTTTATTCTTGGTTACAATCTTATTAACAGAAACTACTATGTGCCCAGAAATAAGTTCTGGAGAATGCATTTACTCAGATGAACAACATAAATTCAGTGATATTCTAAAATTTTGTTTCTGGTTATTAAAATTTGTTTCTGGTTATTAATATTTGGATTTATTATCTAATATCTTTATTTCTCCATGGCGATATCAAAACTTTAAAAAGTGTAAATTTTTCTAGAGGTTAAGAACAATATTTGTAAATTCTAAAGCAAACTTTTTATTAATATTAACAATAAAGAATGAAGAATACAAATAAATAAAAATATGTATATATCTATCACAGAATATCACATTAAAAAATACTATACTTCTGTCAATTGCAGCAACGTGGATGGAAGTGGAGGACACTATGTTAAATGAAGTAATCCAGGCACAAAAGGACAAATATCACATCTATCTTCTCACTTATGTGGAAGCTAAAAAAAAAATTATCTAATGGAGATAGAGAGTAGAATGATAGATACAAGAATCTGGGAAGCATGGTAAGAAGGGGTTGATTAATGGGTACAATGAATGAAGTTAGAAGTTATAAGATCTATTGCTTGGTAGTATAATAGGGCAACTTTAGTTAACAAAAATAACTAGAGGAGTGGATCTGGAACGTTCACCACACATTACAGTTTTAGAATATATTTTTATTTCATTATCTTGTTAACCAACATTAATTTTTAGAAACAATGGGTAATAAAATATTCCACATATTCTCTTTACGTCATAAATCACCCAGTCTCATGTAGTTCTCTATAGCAGTGTGAAACAGTCTAATAAATCCTTCTAAGGAGTATTGGTCACTTAGCCAACTGGAGAAGCTCTCTGATGCTTCAGGCTACAGACAGGTCTGCAGGATGTGCAGTAGCTTGGAATTTGTTCTTAGCTCCAGATGGGTGTTGGGTGAAGCTGGACCAAGCTGACCTGTCCTCTCATCTCCCATCAGCAGATACCAGCACCAGCTCTGATAGAAGTGTCAGGGGAGTGACGTAGACTCTGTAAGATTTTAAAGTTATAAATAGCCTTAGTTAGTTAGCTTTCTCAAATGCCAGTTGTAATTGTAAGGTACTGGGCATATGGACAAGCTCAGGACCTCCTGGCTAGCTTGGGTGATGTAGGCAATGATAATAGGAGAGGTTGCACAGGTTTTCTGCTTCCTGAGCACTGTTATTATGCCTGCAGGTGCTGTATGGACTGCACCATTTGGCCTCCAGCCACGAGGGGGCACTTGAAAAGAGCAGTATCCTTAGTAGTAGCAGTAGGATTTGTGTTTGCTTTATGTTACACAGTGGAAGTACTTTGGTGTTTCAGACAATGAATGGGGCCATGGAGCTCTCTAAAGTCCCTTTTTATTGTGAGAAGCCACCAGGGTGAGTGGAGGGGCAAAGCCAGGTGGGGAGGGTCAGTCAGTCAAGTTTATGCTCTGGCTCTCCGTGCTGCACAAGCAGCTGCCCTAGTGGGGATCAGAGGGCAATTCCATGGCCACTAGGGTAACATTCCAGGGAGGAACACAGCTATCTGCTGCACAAAAGACTCCATGCAGGGAGAGAGGTAGCAGGTGGCAATAAGCCCCACCCAGCTCCCATGCACTTGACAAGGCAAGTCTCACACCTGCAATGTTCTGCTAGCAGCAGCTAGCTGAGTTCTGGGCTGCCTGCACTCAGAAGACAAAACCACCCCAGGCCACAGGCCTTCCATACGGAGACAAAAACTGCAGCTTTCAGGCCACTGCCTTCCCAGTTTGCCCACAAATTAAGGGTGCCCAACCCCTGCACCTATAGCTATAGCGCACTTCCAACTGGCCCGTCTGTTCTGGTAGAGAGGTTTATCCTCATGCAAGATTATAACACAAATCTTAGTTGGGAGCTTCTCTCAACCTGTGACTGCTGCCTGAGTTAGCTGGCAGATTTCCCACAAGGTCCCCTAGGAAGTAGGATCAGGAATGGCTTCCTTCCATTTCTGCTAAGGTCTGGGAGCATATGCCAAGCACTTCCCAAAGCCATTCCTTCTCATATACTTCCCAAAGCTCACAAAATCATCTCAAGGTAGGGTTAAGGCACTCTTCCATGGCCTGGATTGCCTGGCTTCCCAGTGGAAGGGCATATCATAGAGAGAATCTCTCCCCCTTTCACACTCTGGAGACTCAACAGTTTTCTGCCTGTCTCTTGGTGTAAGCTGCCTTCTGCTACCTTCAAAGTGCCAGTGGTTTCTCTCAGTTTTTCTGTTGAGTTCCTGTGTTGCTTCCCTCTATAGAAGTTCACAGCGTGAATCTCTGCACACAATTTTGTCTTTCCATTTGGGAAAGGCATGTTAACAAGCAAGACTTTTTGATGGAATTTGTGTTTCCAGGGATACAGGTAGAATTGTGACACTTTCAAAGCTGAATCTTATCTCCACAGGAGATTTACAGAAATTCCAAATTATTGGAAAAAAACAACAACAACACAGAAATGAGACTGGAGTCTTATGTTCACAGGAAAGATGTCGCTGTTTAATTTATGATCCTTCTACTGCCATATCACATGAAACTAACAAAATATAGGTATTATGTCAGGGGAATGTTACCTTATTAGTGAAATAAACAGATCTCTGCTATGTCAAGGAGTTACCAGCAAAATATCAAAGGAGATGTTCAAACTCCACAGCACAATTGGAATGTGAGCAAAATTAAATTTCAAATGGATAGTAGTGATTACACCAAACGTAAATGAAAGAAATGTGATATGCAAACTGCCGACAAAAATCCAATCTAGAAGAATATGTAACCCGAGAAGAGGAGGAAATTCCCTACAGCCATACCAAGATACATGAGTCAAGTTAATAAGAATAACAGTTAAATGAAACAAGAGAAAAAAGAAACTAACAGATAAAATGATGTAATGATAGATTTCATACCTCAGAAGGCATGTTCAATAACCAAAAGCACAATTTGGGGAATCATAAATATTAGAAACTTTAAAGAATAAATAGCTACAGTGGGAAAACAACTTTCAGACAGAGATATAGCTTGATATAAATGCAATTCACTCTGATAAAAATAAAATATGAAAGTTTATAAATAAGTATATAAGTATGGAAAAAGATGATTGATCCAAAGAATTGATATTGCCCTAAATTGGAAAATTAAAATATAAACAATTATAAGAAAAGAATACTCTCCTGTCAGAAATGTTTGGTTAGAACTGCTTTTCTTCCCTAACATCTATTTGTAATAGATGGAAATAAAAACTTAATGAAAAAAATACATACCTAATCAGTAAAAAAAAAAGTCACATACAAGTTAGGAAAAATCAGTCACCTATCAGAATTTATTCTGTAATAAAAATAGAGGGAAAACTGTGCAACACCTAAAAAAGTTAAAAAGAAGCTGTATAACACTAAGAATTAATATAGTCAGACAAGACTATATACATATATTTTACATATATTTATTTATATTTATAAATATATTTAAATATTTCATATATTTTATACATAATTATATATTTATACATAAATTTATACAGAGATGTTTAAATAGGTATACATATATTTCATATATATATATATATATATAAAATCTTTGAAAGATAGAATAAGAGTATGAGGAATTCAAATGAAAAACCTATAGTGAATGGTGAATGCATAATGTTCTGCTGATACCCAGCACTCTTCCTTTTGAGGCCTAGTTGCAATATTAAATGCCATGTCAAAAAATAATGTATCAAATCACTTATGACAACTCTGTGTTACCACATTGATTATAAAATTACATAGATAAATATAAATTCTTAGAACTTTGCTCTATTGCTGGGAAGACTGCCTGTCAGACTTACAATTCAGAAATGCAATGACAACTTTCGATGGTGTGTGGGTACAGAAAGAATATTTTTCTGCAGTGGTTGAGTCAAAAAAAAAAAAGGGGTTAAAAAGAACCATGTCCTCTGACTTTAACCTTTTCTTCTCTTGGCTGACACTGTGCTAAAGTTTTTTCTTCACATTTCTGGGAGCTATGTTTTCTCTCAAGTTACTAAAATCGTAGACTTCTAATGAAATCTGTATTTATTTTCTTTCTGTTTGTGCTGCTTTGGGGAAAAAATGACCATAAGCATGATTCTCTAAGTTGTTGAAATATTTTATAACATGGCAGATTATTACACAGATGTTTCGCAATCTTAAAACCTCTATGTGTTTCAACAAGAAAATTATTTTAGATGGGAGATAGACTATAAGAGTGGACAGAAAACACTGTATAATGCTTCCACATTTTTTACAAGGGTATAATATTAATGATTTTTGCCACATTCACACATAAGTGAAGTACATTAAGTGCATTTGCCAAGAAAACTTTGGTATTCTAAATAACTGAAAAATGGGTATCATGTCTTATACAAAAAGTAACTACAAATTAATCAAAATTATACTTAATTCTATGACTATGAACCACCTAAAACAATCTTAAAAACAGTTAATGGTCCTACAGCATGGAAATTTGGCTTAGGAAATTGGGAAGGGCAAAATATCTTATAGGTTACCTGCAGAGAATATTTGACATCATTTCAATGAACTGAAGAGGGATTTATTTGTATACATTTTCATTCTGTATTTACCTCAGAAACAAACATAAAATGGATAATAGAAGCAAATACTAAGAGGCTTTAGCTTAGCTAATAATAAAAAATTAGTTATTTTTTTCAATTAACTTCCATAAGAATAGCAAAGTGTGATCAATATCCCATTTTACAAGTGAAGAAATTGACGCTAGAGATGGCTACTTGTGAAGACTTGCAAGACTATTACATTTGTAAAGCTTACACACAGACCTTAAGTTTTTCCCTTCCTTCATCCCTCAGACCTGATTGTAATGTCTAAGCATTTGAGGAGGATAGATGGACACTATTACCTAGGAGACTGGAGCAAATGACCTGCTCAGATCCTTTACAAACCAAAGATCTTATAGAATAGTTGCAGGTCTGGCCAGTCACGGTGGTTCATGCTTGTAATCCCAGCACTTTGGGAGGCCAAGGCAGGTGGATCATGAGGCCAAGAGATCGAGACCATCCTGGCCAACATGGGGAAACCCTGTCCCTACTAAAAATACAAAAGTCAGCTGGGTGTGGTGGCGTGTGCCTGTACTCCCAGCTACTTAGGAGGCTGAGGCAGGAGAATCCTTGAACCCAGGAAAGAGAGGTCGCAGTGAGCCGAGATGGCGCCATTGCACTTCAGCCTGGCAACAGAGTGAGACTCCACCTGAAATAAATATATAAATACATAAATAATAATAAAACATAGTTACAGGTCTATAGGGACTTTTCAAAGAGAGCCAAAACACTGAAGACTAAAAGGAAGAAAAAGTCATAGACAGCAGAAGCACTGTTTCATTTAACAGACATAAAATATGCCAATCAAACCAACTATTTATTTTTTTCTGGTTCATCTTCTGACATCTGGGTTAGAGCTTCTGATGGTCGCTTGTGCTACTCTCCCCTGATGACTTCATGGTTACCAGAGGAAATGTCAGGAATGGCAGCTCTATTAGTTGCCCATGGCCAGCATTTTCATTTCCTTCATATTGTGTACCATATATTCCAAAAGCCATTGTGCAGCATTTACTTTGTTTTCTTGTTCTCATAATTTATGTTGATAGTTAATATCTGGCCTTTTGACTACCTCTGTATCTGTTATTAGTGCTACTTGGTTTTGACAAAGCGACTGACTGGTGGTGGGCTAACTTCTTGTGCCTCCTTTGAGTATCCTAAAATTCATGAGTGATCCCATGGTGCCACCTTGTTAGTCAATTCGGTCCAAGTTGTAAACTTGAAATTGACTGTTAAGAAGTCTAATCACATTTCAAGCAATCATTTTTTTTGGGTCTGCCATTTACAATATTGGCTAACTTTGTTTACACATTTTTAAATACTTTTCGTTGGTTTTTTAAAAATACCTGTTTGTACAGACATCTGGACATGAATATCTTGGGAGACAGTAAGTTGTAAGCAATGTCACAAGTAGCCTATAATTGTTTGTACATATTCTTGTAAGTATATAGAAAGAAATACATCTAAGTGACTTGTCATAGATGTGAAACTAAACAACAAATAAATAAAAATGTTATATTTGGTTAGCCCAGAAAATGAAATCAAATAATGAATTCCAACACTACTTTGACATTTTCAGTGTCCAAACTAATACCATTGTTGATCAATGAACAAATATGCATTCAGTGTGTGATGAATAATTGACAAAGTCTCACCTGTGATAGGCAGGCTTTGCCACTAACATGACACCAAAGAAGACAAGATGATGTAAAAATAATTGAATAACTAAAAATAATAATCAGATTAGCTTTAACCATGTTAAATTTGTGATATTTAAGTCCTGCATTCTTAGCTTAATATATAAACATATATGAATGTTTAGAAATACTTTATGATAGTGTTTGTTTCAGACAAAAAAAGAATATAAAAATAATTGAGTCTGTTTAGTATTTTCATATTACATCATTAACATTTTACTGTTTTTCAACTAAAAACTCAAGAAGTGGCTTGTTATAAAATATTTTTATAATGACCCAATGATATTCATATTTCTATTTGTATCTATTAGTTTATTAAAAACAAAAGAGAGTCTTTACGGTTGATTGAGGCTGACTAGTCTCTTAGATAAAACGGTTGTCTAACATCTTCATTAGTGTGTATTCTAGCTATTCATCACTTTTAATCTTTTGCAACTTTATTTGCACTTGGAAGAGCCTGATCATTATATTTTCCTGACAGTTAAGATTATGCTATAAGACATGAGATTTTGTGAAAAAGTTGAATATTCTTTCCTCCTTCTCTCCAGAAGGAAACTGTGTCATTAGAGAATTATTAAACATGATTTCAGTTTTCTATCCAAGAATAGGGAATGTCCTTCTATTCACCTGTCTTCTTTCATGTTTTTCATTCAAGTTTTATTATTTTATGACATAAAACTTAAACAACTTTTGTTAGATGTATTCCTAAATACTGCATGTCTTCTATCTGTTGGTAGTACAATTGACTTCTGTATATTTGCCTTATTTTTATTTGACAAATATAATTTTTATTAATTTTAATTGCTTTTTTGTTAGTTTAAAAATCTCTCATGTTTTCCGTGAAGACAGTCATAATTTAATATGCTTCAGATAATGAAAGTTGTATTTCTTTATTAGCAGAAGTTATTTTTAATTCATTTTAAATTTTGCACTGGGATGTATTTTCATTAAATGTTGTAGAAGTGGAAAAGTCAGGCTGCCTTGACGTGTTCTCAGTTTTAAAGAATATGAATTCAGAGGGATCCAAGATGGCCGATTAACAACAGCTCAGGATTGTAGCTCCCAGTGAAAGCGCAGAGAGCGAGTGGATGCCGCAATTTCAGATGAATTTCTGTGGCCCACAAACTGGGAGATTCCCGGCGGAGGAGCCACACGTGTCGCCAGCG